>RYFJ01003660.1:0-172630 GCA_003991445.1 Oryza meyeriana var. granulata | reverse complement strand
ATTACGTCTGTAAGAGAGCCGCTCCGTCCATCCTCCATATCTGAACCTCGAGATACCAATCCATCCAACGGACAAATAGTATCTGCGCCATGGATGCGCGGCTGTGCTTTATAAAGCATACTAGCCTTCATCTCTCTTCACATATATAGGGTGTGCTGACCGCCGCGTATTAATTGTTTCTAGTCAGATACAGCTAATATCAGTATTTAGCTATTTACTCGTAATTGATAACCCCGGGGGGGGTCGGTTTTTCAAATTTTTTGTGTTATTAATATCCTTAGTCATTTAGTAGAGCCATATTGGTCGTGTGCATTTGCTTAGAAAGTAGAGACCATGTTTTAATTTATTATTAAAAAAATTAGTAGAGTCCTATTGATATGGGCAAAATTTAGTAGAGTTATATTGATGTGGGCAAATTTTGAAAAATATTGAAAACCACAAAAAGGAAAAAAAATGAAAATCGTCGACCTTTGGATCTGTAGGACTGCAACTTCAAAGACTAACCAAGAAGGCAGAAGAACATTTCTTCTGCCTGTTTGTATGTTTAAAATATTATTCCTTCTATCTCAAAAGCCTATAACTAGTTTATAGACAACCTCACACTATTATTTCGGAATACTAGCCATCATCTGGATAAGCACATATCATTTTGGAACAATAGCCATCATTTCATTCATCCATTGAATCTGGACAGTTCTTGATTCTGTTACAGATTTGGATTCGCTTCTCGCCGCCTCAAATACAAATTCTTCCGCCCCTCCGCTCCGATCTCAAATCCCTCCACCTCATCCACGGCTCGCCTCGAAGCAATCGAGATGGATGCCTCTTCCTCGGCCGATTCGCCCATGGAGACCGCCTCCTCCTCGGCCGATCCGGGCCCGCCCCTGTGGAACCTGGAGGGGCATCCTTTGAAGTTTGTTTTCCATGGCGTCTCCTACACGGCGCACGTCCAGGACGTCCTGAGGAGCGAGGAAAGCTCGGCGAGCGTCGTAAAGATCAAGGTGTCGGGTGCGCCAAGACGCCTTCCCTTCCCCAGAGGTGAGCGCGCCTTGTTGATCACAGGTGAAGATAAGCAATGGGCATGTCGTCTCAATTCAACAGAGGATGCTCACAATAACAAGGGTGTTCTTGAGGAGGGTGTGCTCGGGATTTGCTCTGATTTGTACCACAGAAACTTGTCTGTTCATGTTCCCCACACAGGTCTTCTTGTATCTTCTTCTCTTCCATGCTGCTGCAACCAATCTCCTTTTTAAGCTGTTTTCTTCATTCTTTAGGTCAGGATGAGATGTTGTTTCTTGATTCTTTAGGTCGTGATGATCTATCCTTTATAGAGTTTGCTAGTTCTGTGCCTGTTCGTTTCATGCCTGTGACTAAGAGATTTCGCCCTTCTGTCCACAAGAACCCTTGGAGTTGCAGGGTAAGGATTCATTTTGGTGTTACAACTTAAAAGCTTGAGAATTCATCTAGTCATTGTGCAGTCACTGCAGGATCCTATTGAATCTGCAATTCCAATAAAAATCGGGATAAATGGATTTGGAAAAATCGGAAGATTGCTTGCTGATGTTGCTCTTCAAAGCATCGATGTAGAACTTGTTGCCATCAATGACTATTCGATAGAAAACATTTCAATCATGGTAAAAATTGGTTGTGCCATTGTTTTGATACCGGATATATATACATATATGTATTTTTTGCTTTTGCTTGCTCGCTTACTTAGCTAGCTGGTGTTTAGGTCAATGCTTGGAAAAGCAAGAATGTTGGCGTCACATTGAAGGAGTACAAGACCCTTCTCTTTCAGAAAACATACAACGAATCCATTTCCTCTGTGCTTTTCGAGTACAAAGAGGTGGTTGTATTTAATTTCAGGTTAGTATAGATCCTCTCATCATAGGTTTTTATCTAATTTTTGTGGTAACCCTAACCCATGCATTTTTTGTCTCTCTACACCAAAATGAAGCAGACATACCTTGGGATGGGGCTGGGGCTGAATTTGTTCTACATTCGGCTGGATTCTACTCAGATAATGCTTTTATTCAGAAGGTATCTCTTTCTACTTTTTGTAGGTTCACAAAAGAAAAGTTTTCATGGGTAGTTTTTAGCAAAATATCGTTTAATGTCTCGCTGAAAGCGGGGCATTACAATATGTTGACTCTGTTGATTACCACCCAAATAGTCTGTTAACAAATTTCTCATAGACATTAATAGATTCCTGAACTCTAGGCTTAGTTAAGCACATGGGAAGGCATAGGTAGGTGAAGTGAATGCTTTTGTATCTTACAATCAAGAAGACCTGCAAGCACTTCTGCTTTACATTCTTCTAGATCAGGATTGCAAATTTGGAGAAGATAAGACTTGCAAGCACTTCTGTTTTACTTTCTTCTAGAACAGGATTGCAAATTTGGAGAAGATAACTTTTAGACCTGTCGAAGCAGCATAGGTCTGCAGCATCCCTTTTAAGAATAAACTTTATACAACACAACTTTATTCCTTCGCTTCAACAATGTTTAGGTCAATGATGGGATGCACGATCATGGTGCTGCTATTGTACCAAATTCTCTGGATAGCTGCCTTAGGCACCTCCCTAAGGTACTTTTAATTGTGCTTCTTTTTCGGTGTTTGTTCCTGTTAGTTTGTTTCTGATCACAAAAACTATTAATTTGTCATCATTCAGGTTATTTCTGCTTTTGGACTAAACCGTGACAAACCAATGACAAGATCAAGTTTCAACGATGGTACGATACAATTAATTACACAGCAAAATAGTTTACTATTGATTAGTGATTTTCTGAACTTTGTTTCTTACACATTTATCTGTTATCACCACTCCCAGCTAATCAGATGGATTCTATCAGGGCCGCTTGCCTTGACATTATTACAAGCAAACGTGCTGCTGAGGTATGTTGTAATCCTTAATTTCTTATGTTGACAATAGAAATTACTGCTTGATATACCATGTCACTGTGATAAGAATAGGGTCATTTTTGTCCTGACCAGTTTGTGCTTGTGGATGTTATTGGTTCAGTCTTTCCTTCTGTATGTGGTGCTTCTGTGCCATTGCTTGCATCATCAGTGGAGGCTGCTTTATGCATCCTAATGTATGTGGTACGATTACGAAGGATCTTCCAAAATGTATCATCCTCACTATAAAGCATTATCGACCGCATCATGGAGGAGTTTGGTCTATGGAGGGCAGGGAGTGCAAAAGGAATGGCACAGCTTGCTGTGCGTTTGTTCGGATATATAACTTAAAAAATAGATTAGTATCAACAAGCCGTTCGTTATATATATAGAGAGAGAACGGATCATCAACACGTTCACCAGCCGTACACAGCAGATATATATGAAATCCAAAAGAAATTCTATCGTCATTTAATTTGCAATTCCTCTTGAGAGGATTAGGGATCAGTTATACACATACAAATAAGATAGGATTCATTTTCAACCTTACTGAAACAGCATGATAGTACTGTATCGTTCTTTTTACTGCGTTCTTTTTACTGAAACAACATATGGTGCTACTATAGTAGGAGTACTATACAGTTGAGCAAAACAAATACGGACATTTGACAGGCATGAGCAAAAAAAAGAGCCTGACTAGGCAGCCATACAAGGTCTTAAAAAATTATATAGCCATACCCACAAGTTATTAGCTTATCCATCCGCTGGGGGCTGGCTAATTAAGCTACCAGATAATGCAAATGAAGTGGCCAATCAAAATCCTGTGCTCATCGTGAATGGCTCGTTGCAAAGTTAAAGCATGTACAACAAGTACCTTTGCCAAATCTGTACCAGTATCAGCAGCAGTATATATAGGCAATGGAATCAAAGGAATCAACCGAACAGCTATAGGTTTTACTCTCTATATACAACATGTGTAAGTTGGATGTTCTCAGACGTACTGGGTGTATCAGAACAGCTCCAGGAGACAGCCGCCTATTGGCACATATCAGATCACATCAACACAGAAGCTTAGGATTGCGGTAAGGCGTTGAGCAGACTCGGGATTACTGCATGTGGCCAAAGAAAACAAGCAATCCAGTTAAATTATATTTGCTGATGCAGAATATCTCATTGTAGATCAGCTAGGTATGCACCAGACAAAAGTATATCATGCCCTAACAACTAGAATGTCAATCCTAAACTCATTCTCTTCTTAAGGAGACAAAAGGCACTTACCTGCTAGCATCATCGTTCTCCAGCTGGATAGCCTTGTTGTTCAATGAAGTAGTGAGATCTACCGCTAACATGTCAATAGCGAGTCTGAATAGGATGGAACCCTAACTAGCATACTGCTCCATGTTGAAGGTGTCGCTACTGACATGTTAGCTAACCTGAATGGGATGGAACCCCAACTAGCATACTGTTCCATGTTGAAGGTGTCGCTATTGACATGTTAGCTGTAGATCTCACTACTTCATTGAATAACAAGGCTATCCAGCTGGAGAACGATGATGCTAGCAGGTAAGTACCTTTTGTCTCCTTAAGAAGAGAATCAGTTTAGAATTGACGTTCTAGTTATTAGGGCATGATATACTTGTTTTTGTCTAGTGCATACCTAGCTGATCTACAATGAGATATTCTGCATCAGCAAATATAATTTAATTGGATTGCTTGTTTTCTTTGGCCACATGCAATAATCCCGAGTCTGCTCAATGCCTTACCGCGATCCTGAGCTTCTGTGTTGATGTGATCCGATATGTGCCAATAGGCGGCTGTCTCCTGGAGCTATTTTGAAAGGCTCGCCTCTTGATGAATCTGTGGCTTCTGAGCTGTGACACAACAAGATGCTACTTTAGATATCAGACTCTGCAGGCTAATTTTGTCACTCATGATCATGCACATAGGTAGACAGAGAGTAAAACGTCCAGTAGGTCTCTGAGAACATCCAACTTACACATGGTGTATATAGAGAGTAAAACCTATAGCTGTTGGGTTGATTCCTTTAATTCCATTGCCTATATATACTGCTGCTGATACTGGTATAGATTTGGCAAAGGTACTTGTTATACATGCTTTAACTTTGCAACGAGCCATTCACGATGAGCACAGGATTTTGATAGGCTACTTCATTTGCATTGTCTGGTAGCTTAATTAGCCAGCCCCTAGCGGATGGATGAGCTAATAACTTGTGAGTATGGCTGTCTAATTTTTTAAGACCTTGTATGGCTGCCTAGTCAGGCTCTTTTTTTTCCCATTCCTATCAAATGTCTGTATTTGTTTTGCTCAACTATATAATACTCCTACTGTAGTACCACTATATGCTGTTTCACTAAAAAAAGATACAGTACTATCATGCTGTTTTACTAAGGTTGAAAATGAATCCTATCCTGTTTGTATGTGTATAACTGATCCCTAATCCTCTTAAGAGGAATTGCAAATTGAATGGTGATAGAATTTCTTTTCGATTTTGTATATATCTATTGTGGACGTGTTGATGATCTGTTCTCTCTCTATATATATAACGCACGGCTTGTTAATACTAATCTATTTTTTAAGTTATATATCTGAACAAAAGTACTTTTAGATATATAAAATTTACTATATTTTAGTATCTCAAAGTACTTTTAGATATATAAAATTTATTATATTTTAGGATTGAGATAGTACCTTCTATTTATCCTCAACTTCGCACGTATTAATATACGCATACATGCAGTTTAATTAGTTTGTTTTGGGCTTTGGTTGATCTGTTGTTATCTTGTTAGCATGCAGTAACCTCTCAAATTTAAAGAGTTTAAGGACTCGTAACATTGACAGTGAATTGGTCTAATCACCCGGCCGGGCCCCGGGGAATGTACGGAATACTACGTATATGTACGAAACTAGCAAGGTGTATGCCTGTCCCCGTCTCAGCATGTATGGACTCTTATCTCAATACTGTTTTTTTTTAATTTATAATCTGTTTTTCAGTTTTTTTTCCTATATGGACTCTTCTTTCGAATTTCAGATAATTGAAATTGTATTTTTACTTGGACTCTTTTATTTCGATTATAAGTGGTGACTTCTCAATTACTTTATTAAGATTAAGATAAGATAAGGTAATCAATTCTAGTAGTAGTATTATCATGGACATGGAGGCACGGGTCGACTGGGAAGCCTTACCCGGCGATCTGGTAGGCAGCATCGGCGAGCTCCTCAGCGTCAGTAGCCGGATACGGTGCCGCGCCGTGTGCCGGTCATGGAGGGCAGCCATCCGTCCGGAGGCAGCAATGCCGTCGCCGTGGGTGGTCATCCCCCGCGTCAAAGGCTGCAGCGACTCCTTCACTTTCCTCTCCATCCCAACCATGAAGTCCCTCCAATGGACACCGTCCGACGGCGAGCGCATGCACTGCATCGGCTCCAATGCCGGCTGGCTCGCCGTAGTCACCCTCGTCGACCTCGTGGTCTGGATATCGCTGGTGAACCCTCTCGTGTAAAATTATTGTCATGATTAATATTTTATGATAAACAATTGACTTTATAAATAATTTATTTAATTAAATTTGGTTTGAAAATATATGTGGATGTTGGTGTGAGTGTGTGTGGCTAATGTAAGTCAAGTTGGGAAGAACCTGTGCTCGGATATGTTTTCTTTGTTTTTGCATGTGTAGGTGAGTCTTGAGGTCTCGGGAGTATTGCGGTGATGGATCGGGAGTCAACTTGGGAGAAGTTAATGTCTAGATGATCGGAGATCACGCAGCATACTAAAGGTTAGAAATTAATATACGTGAAATTAAAGATTTCATATGGTATATAAGAGGAATTGTGTGCGTATGAAAGAGGAGTCGAGTCCTACTCGGATTAGGAGTGGAGTTTTAATAGGATTAGGAGTTGAGTCCTATTTGGAGTCCTAGTAGGATTAGGCGTTAAGTCTTATTTGGACTAAGAGTTGAGTGCAAGTTGACTATGGAAAGGAGAATTTGATAAATTGTAAATAGATTTAGTAATTGAGGGTTTGAATCCTAATGGGATTCTACTCCTACTCTATGTAGAAGGTTTCAGGTATAAATAGATAAGTGGTTGAGACCCTAAAGCATAACTTTTGGTAGAGAGAAAAGGAAAAATTAGGGTTTAATTTTAAGAGAGATGAGTGTTTTGTGTGTACTTTGTAAACACATCTTAATACAATAAAGTTGATCTACTTTAAAAAGCGTCTTTGGTCTGTATCCTTTTGAATTCCGACGGTTCATCCGACAAGAGTGCGGCGGTGGTTCTACCGACGGACATACGGCGGTTAGACCGGCGCAACAGAGGCGGTCTGACCAGTACACTCCATCCAGTTTTGAGGGTTTCTTTTATTCAGCAAAAGATTTTGGTTTTTAGTGTTTCTACCCTTCACCCTCTCTGGTAGGTTTGGTTCTTGTGTTCAATTCTACAAGTAGTATTAGACCTTTGTTTTCTTTTTTTGATCTTCACTGATATTGAGATTTAGCCATGGCCGACCGATTTTCAATCAAATCACATGTTTTTGATGGAGTTGATTTTTAATTTTGGAAACAAAAGATGCAATTGTTTATTATGTCTCAGGATTATGATATTTGGCAAAAAATTTCTACTCCTTATGATATTCTTGAGGCTATAATTGCAGGAAACAAAGTTGAATTTGAAAACAATTGTAAAGCTAGAAATATAATTTTAAGTAGTGTTTCTCGCTCAGATTTTGATCGGATTTCTCATTTTGAAACTGCGTACGAGATGTGGAATGTCCTATGTGATTTTCATCAAAATTCTTCTAACATCAATGAAATACATAAAGATATGTTTAAAAATGACTATATGAAATTTGAGATAAAACCTGGCAAAGTTTTGGATGATTATTTTGCACGTTTCAATAAAGTTCGTAGCAACCTTCGTTCTGTGAATAATTTTTTTTGATACTACTTATAGACAGTCCGAAATTGCTAGATATCTTTTGAATGGTCTTGATATGTCTGTCTGGGAGACGAAGGTTACATCAATTCAAAAATTGTTAATATGAATACTTTAACCTTGGATTCTCTTTACATTAAATTAAAGACACATAAGATGAATATTCTTTCTCGCAAGATTGATTCTAAATCCTCTGCTTTGGTATCTTCTTTGGCTTTTTCTATGGATGCTTCTTCGTCATTTTCTTTTACTCCGTTGAAAGCCACATCCGATGAACAACTCGAACAAGTCTCTGAGGAGGATTTGGCTTTGCTTATTAATAAATTTTCTCGAGCTTTGAATAATGTTAAGAATAAAAAAAAGGAGGCCCAGTCCGGTGCTTTGAATGTGGAGAGTTAAACCACATTCGTTCCAAGTATCCTAAGCTCAGAAGATCCAACAAGAAAGACGAAGAGGAGGAGAACAAGAAGGACAACAAGCGCTTAACTTTTGAAGAGAAAAGAAAAAATAGTAAACGCAAACTAGTACGTCAATTGTTAGAAGCTTTCAAGTAAGTTGAGTTGAGCGATGAAGAATATGAAAGCGACAGCAAAAGTATAAGCAAAGGTAAGCATTTTACAAGTTTAGCTCTCATTGCTTGTAGTGTGTCAAACTCTGATGAAGATGAATCTAACAACGACGATGACAAGGTAAATTTTACTTGTGATCAATTAGAATATATTGTTTTTTATCTCACTGATAAACTTGATAATTATACTAAAAAGCTTAAAAAACGTGATCATATTGTTAATGTTCTAAATTCTGAAATTGCAAAATTAAAATCTCTAATTCCTGATGAGAATGATTGCAAATCTTGTGAAGTGTTATATTCTGAAATTACTGCTTTAAGAAATGTCAATACTAACATTTCTCTAAGATTGGAAACTGAAATTGAGAAAACTAAAAAGCTCGAGTCATATTTTGCTCTTGGTCTTACTTTGTATTCTCGTATTGTTGATGAGTTGTTATTAACAAAGAATCTTTTGAAAAAGTATAAAGTTGCCTTTGGTGCAAGTTCCATGTTTAATATTTTGAGTGCTAGAAAACTAAAATAATAAAAAGGTGTTTCTGTATCTAAAACTTGCTCAATATGTTCTTTAAATGAAATAAAAGTAAAAAGTGCTTTAGCTCGTGTTAAGTACATAGAGAATATTGTGAAAAATCATGAGGTGCTTTCTTGCTCAAAGAGTCGCAAATAAAAATGTGTTTTGGTTGATTGCGAAAATTGTGCTAATTTGACAAAAGAGGTTTCTTATTTAAAAAGTTCCTTATAAAGATTTTTCGATAGAAATAAGAAACTAAATATGATTTTGGATCAATCAAAAGTGAGCATACACAACGGAGGAATAGGTTTTGATACACATGTTTATTTTACTAATCATTCACCGAGTATTCTTGATTTTTCTAAAAGCGGTGAAATTTTGACAAAACCCGAACCAAAGAAAACGATTTTCAAATCCGCTGGAATTTTGTCGAATCTTTCTACAACTCGTACAATTGCTTCTTCTTCTAAAGAAAAAATACATGTGAAGTACAATTGCTCTCATTGTGATAAGGATGGGCATTTGGTTCAGTTTTGCTTTAGACTTGTAAGAAAACAGAAAAAAGATAGAAAACGTGAACTTACAAGGTTGAAGTGGCAAAGGTCAAGCTTTTCTTCAAGAGGCCCGGTTAGACCACAAGCCCAAAGAAGGTCCAACCGGTGGCCATGGGTTGTTAGACCGCAGGCACGTCAGCAATCAGACCGACGGCTGACGGTAGTTAGACCGACTTTTCAGCATTGGTCAGATAAGTTTTCAGTAAAGGCTCAAGGTAAGTTTTTAGATAAGTCTGGTACTGATTTTATTTATGCATATACATGTGCTTTGCCTATTGGTTCTATTGGTCGTGTGTCTCAGTGTTGGATTCCTAAAATTCTTATTTCTAATCCTAACACAAAGGCATCGACACCTTTTTGTGCATATGTCTTTTGGCGGCATACTCTCCATGTGCATTAAACGGTTGAGACGTCATTGCTTTTAAGGTAGCATTGATCTACTTATGAATTGGCAATATAATATCTACTTCTTCATTAGCTTTTTCCTCGCCAATTATGAAGATAGTAGTTTTTGATAATAATACAAGTGGATATATATCAATTAATGAAAACCTTGGTGATATCGTTGGCAATTGGTTGTCTTTTTCAAAACCTTTGATATCTTCTCGATTTGTTTTGTTTTTTCGTCAGGAGGGTTTGGAGATTGTTTTGAGAGGGAATTTATGTTTTTCAATGCATTCATGTTTAATTTATTGCATTGCTCTTAATTTGAAAATAAAAAAGAAAAGTGGTGCTTTGTTTTATACCTCTAGTATATTCTTGTGCTTGCTAGCAATATAAGTGAGGTCTTTTGATCGCTAGTTTATCTTATATGTATTCTAATCTTTATATGAGCCTTTGCTATTACTTTTAAGGGATATGATGCATGACACATAATTCTTTTACTTGAATTAAGTAAATATGCAATATTGTTACCAGTGTTTATTTGAATGACTTATGCTCATATATATGTTTGTTGAAATTTTCATTCCTCAAATACTCTAGAGATTTCTCAAGTAAAAAATACTTATATGAGAGAAAAAAATAGATACTGAATCCTTAGAAACCGTATTCACGACAAGGACGTATCCGATGTGAGGAAAATAATGGGTGCCGAATCCTTGAAAACAGTATTCACGACAAGGACGTACCCGAAATAATTGAGAGATTTTCTTTTGTACTATTAAAAGGCAAATTGAGCAGAACCTCAAAAATAAAACTTGATGAAAATTTTCTTGTAAAGGACAAGTTAATTTGAGAAACAATGTTTAATTCAGCTTGTCTATGTGTGCATGTTTTTCTTTCAATATATGTGCTAGTGCTTATGTTGCATTATAAATTATTAAAATTATAAATTTTTAATGCTGATTTGGTCTTGATTGTAATATCATTGATTCATGTTTGGACTATAACTCATACTTGTTTGCTAGTTGGTCAATTTATCTCTCTTTTCTTGCAACATATGTCCCTGAGTTGCTTTAGGTATATTTTAAAGCTCCTAGAAAAGAAAATTTGATAAATATTTCATATTCATTGCATTTGTGCTTTCATGGTTTATATTTTTTTATTTTGAAATTTTTGATGAAATCATTGTCAAAGGGGCAGAAATATACAAAATACATGCTTAAATAAAGGGAGAGCTTTTTGAGAAAATAGGAGAATTTGAAAGTTTTGACAAGTTGATCGATTATTAAAAATAGTCGATTTTGTGTTTTTATTACAAATATAAGGGAGAACTTCTTTGTTTTAAAAAGAGGAGAGTTTTTCTATTTTATTTTTGTGATTTTTGAGCCATCAATGTTTATTTGGCACTTCTTAGTTTTTATTTTTTTAAAATATCAATTTACATTTTAGAGATGTTGCCAATATGTTCATCAAGGGGGAGATTGTAAAATCATTGTTATGATTAATATTTTGTGATGAACAATTGGCTTTACAAATAATTTATTTAATTAAATTTGGTTTGAAAATATATGTGGATGTTAGTGTGAGTGTGTGTAGCTAATGCGAGTCAAGTTGGGAAGAACTTGTGCTCTGATATGGTTTCTTTGTTTTTGCATGTGTAGGTGAGTGTTGAAGCCTTGAGAGTATTGCCGGTGATGGATCGGGAGTCGACTTGGGAGAAATTGATGTCCGGATGATCGGGAGATCACGTGGGATACTAAAGGCTAGAAAGCAATATACGTGGAATTAAAAAATTCCATATGACATACAAGAGGAATTGTGTGCGTATAGAAAGAGAAGTCGAGTCCTACTCGGATTAGGAGTTGAGTCCTATTTGGACTAGGAGTCGAGTCTAAATTGACTATGTAAAGGAGAATTTGATTTGGTAAATTGTAAATAGATTTGTTAATTAAGGGTTTGAGTCCTAGTGGGACTAGAAGTTCTACTCCTACTCTGTGTAGAAGGTTTTAGGTATAAATAAATGAGGGGTTGAGACCCTAGAGAATAACTTTTGGAAGAGAGAAAAGTTAGAGTTTAGTTTTGAGAGAGAAGAGTGCTTTGTATGCGCTTTGTAAACACATCTTGATGCAATAAAGTTAATCTACTTTGAAGAACATCTTCGGTGTATATCATTCTAAATTTCAACGGTTCATTCGACAAGAATACGGCGGCGAGGCGGCGGTCAGACCGGCGCAACAGAGATGGTCTGACTGGTGCATTCCGTCCAGGTTTGAGGATTTCTTTTATTCTACAAAAGATTTTAGTTTTTGGTGTTCCTACCATTCACCCTTCCTCTGGTAGGCTTGGTTCTTGTGTTTGACTTCTCCAGCTGATGTGGATAATCAATTTAAGCAACTGTTGGCCTCCAACTGATGTGGACAATCTCTGTCACGTTAACAATCATCCGACGAACAATACCATCTATAAACAATAACAATCTATATAATAGTATGAACCGATTCCCCACCGGCTTAAAGTAATTATTTGTTTCTTAAAATCACATGGATGAATATAATATAAGGAAGATATCCGACTATTAAGTTTGTACTCTTAATAATTTATTTGTCTTAATTAGGCAATCTAATATAATCAGAGCCGTTACAATGCAGAGATATTTTATTAATTATAAAATATGTAGATGCTAAATTTTCGAATAATTTCAATTAATCATCCGTAGTGTGTGCATTATACAATGTTACTAGCAAGCCAATCAAGGACAGAAAAGCCAGCATTTCGTCGCTGTTTCGTTTACGCGCGTCTCCCGGCTGCCCAGCAGCGGCCGTTGATCATCAACTCAACGATTTTTCATGTGGAAACATTGTTTATTGTCTTATTGATGACAATTACCATTATTAATTTACAGGTATGCTCTGTCTGGTGCTGTTCGTTTCAAATACAGTATACTCGTATGGTGCACTCAAATTTCGGACAGAATTCTTGATGAATTTTCTGTTCAGTTAAGAAGGCCCCTTCATTTGAGTGTAGTACGATGTAGTTACAGGTCAATTGGCAGCCGTATTGCATTAAGGATTCAGGCCTGAAAATGACTTGCTGCATGAGAATATTGGAGTCCAGGATGGCAAATGCTGGTATCCATCACTTCTGAATTGACGGTGCTTGATTAGAGTATAAAATCTAAACAGTGGCACAAATTAATATTGAGAACTGGAGCATCAGAGGAAGTTCTGAAAAAATAAGCATCAGAATTCAGAGAATGGGAGGCCCACCAAAAGTAGCCTCCATTTCAGCATGATGTTCAGTTTATTGACCATGAATATCATCAAGAGGAATCTCGATCTGAAAAGGTGATTGTCCATTGTATTTCAGGGAGTATATATATACTTGCAGTAGGCCATGGTCACCTATCATGAGCGATGAAATAATCGGTTACATTGCATCTGCTTCCTTGGAGAAATTAGCAATCAAACTAGTCTTGCACCGTCTCTCTCATGGCTGAAAGTGATATTTTGAGATAGAGGAAAAAAAGGACGAGAATATCTTTTCAGTTTTCAAGATAAAATGCGAGGTTTTCTTAACCAAGAGGAAGAAGAAACTGCAACTCTGCTAGTGTGACGAGTTTTTGACAATCAAGGAGTTGGTTTGAATTGACTTATTCTGTTTATAAGCCGTATGTAAAATAAAAAATATCATTAGCACGTGATTAATTAAGTATTAACTATTAAAAACTTAAAAAATGGATCTACTTGATTTTTTTAGAGATACTTCCATATAGAAATTTTTTGACAAAAAAACACACCGTTTTATATTTTGAGAAACATGCTAACGAAAATCGAGACATAAGCCATAAGCAATAAGTAGAAAAGAAACCATACGTGTCTACACTGACCGACTTAAATTCATCAAATTCTCACTAGTTTATGACATTATTCAAGAGCACAGATGAATTGGTTAAATATTAGAAAGTTGAATAGTTGATTTTAAAAGATCTTCTAAGAAATATGGATGAAGAAAGTTTTCGAAGAAACCATACCTTTAGAAGCTTGGAAAAGCCTACTGGTGATAATTCATAATCCGTAATTCAAAAAGAACGGAACCATGTAAGTAGCTCTGTATAAGCAAATGTGAATTAAACCCAAACAGAAAAAAAGAAACAGAGAGTGTACACGAGAAAAACATATTGTAGATTCTGAATTAGGCAGGGGATGGGGCCCTTGATGACATGCCCTGACAGCTCATGAGTTATACTGGAGCATCCAATTCCTATCAAATATTCCATGCATTTGACCTAGTTAAGTTCTACCACCTTACATCCATAATCAATAAATCAATTATTCCTAGCTCATATATGACTTATTCTTTTTCTCTCACATGCCACCTCCTACCCAATCATGTACACACAACTTAACTAGGATTTTTAAAATCCTTCTGCCAACTGCTCCAATAATTACTAATTCTTTTTTCGAAATAAGCCTCCAATAACTAGTAAAAAATGGTATATTCCAATAAAAGATTGCACCCTACCAATACATGTTTAAGCTAACTATTGCATGATAATTGTCGTCACTACACAGGGAAAATATAGTAATTAGACATAGCAATCACGAGGGAGATTTGGAGTTTGGCTTAGTCCTCCTCTCCTGCCT
Source organism: Oryza meyeriana var. granulata (assembly GCA_003991445.1). Classification (NCBI taxonomy): domain Eukaryota; kingdom Viridiplantae; phylum Streptophyta; class Magnoliopsida; order Poales; family Poaceae; genus Oryza; species Oryza meyeriana. The sequence continues at coordinate 158,119 of RYFJ01003660.1, read as the reverse complement.
CCTGAGGGCAGCCAGCCAGGCATAAAGGACATCACCAAGAACTGGTCCATTGAAGAGAAGAGTTCTTGGAAGGTTCTCCTTCTCCCATGTCAGGGAGTTGGTGTCTCTAGGATACCTGCATAGAAGGGCAATCACACACACATATTTATCACGAGAAAGAGTAAGAGGAAGAAGGATTCAGACTTTCAGAGACAGGAGATAGGGAGAGATGGGAGGCGATCATGGCAAGCTCATGAAGAGCTTGAAGAGTGCAGCCCAGAAGTATCTCGGCGTCGGCTTCTTGCTCGGCTTCTTCCTTGTTCTTCTCACATACTTCACGGTCTCCGAGCAGTTCGCGATCGCTGCACCCAACGGTGAGTTTGATTTGGTTCATGATTGATGATTGAATTGTTCTGTCTTGTCCCTTCTTTTTTTTTCCTCTGCATGCTTTTCGGCATATGAGGAATCATAATTGAGAAAAAAAAAGTTGCAAGTTTTCTGAGTTCTGGTGCGAACTTTTAGTTTTCCTATTGATTCTTCCTGATGCTTCAGACCACGACTTTTTGATCGGAACGTTTAATCGGGATGACTTTATGAGGATAAACTTTTGGGTAATTCTGAATCAACGAGTATTGTATAGCAATACATGCGGAGTTCGTCAGAATTCAAAGCACGCGTTTGCTTGTTCTTGCACGTAACCGCAAAATCAGGGCACCGATCACCATCCTGAACCCCAATTCCAGCTTATTTTCACTCATCACCTTTCAATGTTGAAATCTTCTTTAAGAACTTTAAACACTGGAACTGATCAGAATTGAACTGCATGTGATGGCAGCTATTCGGAAAACATCACCGGGACACCCCTCCCCGACGACCACCCCGCCCGTGGAAGAGAAGAGGCAGTTGCCCCCTATCATAGGTAAACTGATCAATCAATTAACTAACTAATTAATCAACCTGTGATTCTGAACTAAAATCATATTTCTTTGATTAATTCAACAAAATTCATCTGAAATTTGCTTCTGAACTTATGTATCTTTTTTATCCTTGCATGGAGCAGAGCAGCAGCAAGCATCAAAGGAAGAGCATGAGCATGCACCAGTAGTACAGGAGAAGACCCCAACAGCTAAAGAAATAGAGATACAGACAGAAACAGAGGACGACCACACCCAGGCCCCCACTGGTACTTTTCCCCTACTTGCAAATCATTTGTGAAAATAAATTACACATCTTTGATTAGTTTTCTGCAAAATCCAATCCAATCCAACCTAAAGTTCATTCCTTTTCACCACAATCTTTTCTGAAGTGGAAAGCGGCAGAGACGTGTTCGATGCAGATTTTGCCTTGTCAGAACAGAAAGCCACAGAAAGTAATAAAAGCAATTGCTTTTCTTCGTTGATGCAGATGTCGTCACCACGGTGGAGGAGACCGCTCCCGCCAAGAAACCGGCGTGCGACATCCAGGGGCCATGGGCCTCCGACGTGTGCACCATCGACGGCGACGTGCGCATCCATGGCGCGGCGCACACCGTCGTCATCCCGCCGCCGATCGAGGCCGGCGGCAGCAACCCGAACCCGCAGGAGTGGCGCATTCTGCCCTACTCGCGGAAGCACATGGGTGGCCTCAAGGAGGTGACGGTGCGCGAGGTGGCGTCGGCGGCGGACGCCCCGGCGTGCGACGTGCGGTCGCCGGTGCCGGCGCTGGTGTTCGCCATGGGCGGGCTGACGGGCAACTACTGGCACGACTTCAGCGACGTGTTGATCCCGCTGTACCTGCAGGCGCGGCGGTTCGACGGCGAGGTGCAGCTGGTGGTGGAGAACATCCAGATGTGGTACGTCGGCAAGTACAAGCGCATCCTGGACCGGCTGTCGCGCTACGACATCGTTGACATGGACAAGGACGACAAGGTCCGGTGCTTCCCCGGCGCGGTGGTCGGCATCCGCATGCACAAGGAATTCAGCATCGACCCGGAGAAGGAGCCGACGGGGCACTCCATGCCGGAGTTCACCAAGTTCCTCCGCGAGACCTTCTCGCTGCCGCGCGACGCGCCGGTGAGCCTCCTCAAGGCCAGCACCGGCGGCGAGACGGCGAAAAAGCCGCGGATGATGATCATCTCGCGGCGGCACCCGCGGAAGCTGATGAACGTCGACGAGGTGGTGCGGGCGGCGGAGCGCGTCGGGTTCGAGGTGGTGATCGGCGACCCGCCGTTCAACGTGGACGTGGGGGAGTTCGCGCGGGAGGTGAACCGCGCCGACGTGCTGATGGGCGTCCACGGCGCCGGGCTGACGAACTCGGTGTTCCTGCCGACGGGGGCGGTGTTCATCCAGGTGGTGCCGTACGGGAAGATGGAGCACATCGGGAAGGTGGACTTCGGCGAGCCGGCGGAGGACATGCGGCTGAGGTACATCGCCTACTCCGCCGGCGTGGAGGAGAGCACGCTGGTGGAGACGCTGGGCCGCGACCACCCGGCGGTGCGCGACCCGGAGTCGGTTCACCGGAGCGGGTGGGGGAAGGTCGCCGAGTACTACCTCGGCAAGCAGGACATCCGGCTCGACCTAGCGCGCTTCGAGCCCGTGCTCCGCAACGCCATGGACTACCTCAAACAGCAGTAGTGTGTAATTAGGCTAAGCTAGCTGCACATTTTATTTCATTCTGTGTGTTCATTTTTCCATTCTTTCGAGTTCTTTCACAGAAAATCGATCGATTAATTGATCATCATTACAGGTTTACAATTACATTACACTTTTCTTTGTATATTGCCTTTGATGCACATAATGGTGGGTGGAAATGGAATGGAACGAAATCGGTTCATGATTAGTGCTACACTCTGTTCGTATTTGGCTAAGGACGAAAACAGTGGCGGAAATTCTCGACTGACCAAGTATCTTTTCCGAGAAAGTGATACCGGTTCCAATCATTTTTTATTCTAACCTTATATAAAATTTAATTTTTTTTTTAGTTTCTGTTCGTGTTGATTGAAGTCACCATTAAATATCTAAATTAATGAATATGAAAAATTCCCAACCGACTGAAAACCATTTTTGTAAAAATAATATCGTTTTTGATCATTTTTATCCCGTGATCTCAAGTCTCAATTCGATCAAATGGAGTGCTTTCAAAAAAAAATTAAAAAAAAAAAATACAGTTAGCATAACCAACAACTAGAAATTGTACTACACATTGTTTAGCACATGTCGCTGTTAAAGATGACAGATTGCATTGAATTTGTAGTTCTAAAAAAACAAGAGGTTGGTAGAGTTTGGCTGTCCAACAGAAACTGATGAGTCGGTTCAGTCGCCTAACCGCTGACTTCCACCTGTCACTGGCACACAAAAAAAATTAAAAAAAATAATAATCCAATCTAGTATGGGCCATGATAGCAAAGCCCACACCTGATGATTCTTCCTGGGCCGGTAGGAGAGGAGTAGCCGTCGCCAACTTTGACCTGTGATGTCAACAACGAACGAACAGATTGTATGCAGGCCAGCCAGCCGGAATGGCAGGTGAGTTAGTAGCACATACGTGCAAGCAAGCAACATTGGCAACAGGAACATGACAACGATGCAAACGGCGGGAATTGCACAATCCTCCGGCGCCATTAATAAAATCCTAACTCAACTTTAAAAATGAATGAAACAGACTCTTATATTTGATACTACTTTCTTTTGTGATATCTACTGATTGGATATATTATATACCCTATCTATTCCAAAAAGAATTTATTTTTCTACATAAATCTGAAAAAGTGAGTTCTGTTTGAACAGAGGTAGTAGCCAGCAAGGGGGCATGTTTTTTTAGAGTACAATGCATTCATGTTCACCTAATGGCAATTATGCAAAAAGAAAATGTTCACCTGCTGGCAATTATGCAAAAAAAAAAATGTCCTTGCAGATTCTTCTGTAACAGTGGCTATCGGTGTTGAAATGTACTCCAGAAGTTCCCTTCTTGCAGTAAAACAAATGTGTTTCGTCATAAGCACTTTTGTTAAGCTATACTAATCAGCTGCACAAATTCGTTGGCAGATAGGCAGAGACAGGAGATGAAATGGATGTTTGTGGAGAGTTGCTGAATGCTACAACCGGCTACAGTACTGCTGGTTTAGCCCCGTGAACGGTCTGAATGTATCGAGTCTTTTCAGTTGTCAGGGAGGGAGAAAGTAGGATAGGATCATACAGTAGGAAGATGCATTTGGAATTTTCCTCTCGTCTTCTGTAATGATCAAGCAGCAACAGTAGTAACAAGTATCTCACATGCGCCCATAGACCCCTTATTCAAATACAGCGGCGGCTTGAGCAAGCTTGTGAAGAAGATTAGAGACAGGGGAACGGATCAAAAAGAAGAGAAGAGCTCCAATATTATAATACTACTGATTATTTTCTTCGTCTAAAAAAAGTTAATTCCTAACTACAACTAAAACAATCACTCGTCCAGATTTATAGTTAGTAATTATTTTTTTAAGTGAGGAAGCTGGTGTTGATGTTGCCCAACTGCCACATGGGAGGCCACTGTGCAGTTGCCTTGGTTCTTTCCCCTTCTGATACTTTCAACTGTACGGGCAAATCCCCAGCTTATTAATTGAAGCTGTCACAAGTAATTAATCCCTGTCTGAATTTACTCCATCTCAACCGGTGTGTCGGTGGTAGGTCTCTGAATTCAGAGAGAATCGGTTTTGATTTCAGTGATGAAGCAGTACAGTACAGAAGCGCCTGTTAAGAGTGTTCGTCAGTTGGTACTCCTAACCCTACAGTATTCGGTAGTCCCACTCGATGTCCTGTGACGACGTACTCCTTTCCTGGATTCACTGACACTAGTGGTTTTTCTTCTGAGCTTGCTGTACTGACTGTCTGGCCCATTTGCATGCCCAAGTTACATAATCATCATCTCAGAATGGTAAACCCTCCATGTCTTGATTCAAGTTTAGCAGTCCAAATCCAACAAAAAACCACAACTCACCAGCAATAACAATCTGATTCATGTCCATCTCATCACAAGATGAAGCTGATCTTGGCAGGTGTAATTACAAGTTATTATTACTAGTTCGTTACAGCAGCTAAACCAGGACAAATTAATAAAGAAACTGAAGAAGCAGCAGCAGCAAAGCAAAGGCTAATAATGGCCACTTTCCACCCTGCGCTGCGCTGTGTTCGCTCCGCTCCCCACATGTGGCGTGGCAGCAGCGCCACACTCCTGACTCCACTTACTCCTCACTACTCCTCCACTGCCCACCTCAACTGAACCACTCCGTTCAATTCGCAGCGGGCAGGAGGCGCGGCCATGGCCTTCGTGGTGCAGCACGGCGCGGGCAGAGCCATCGCCATGAAGGCGGCGGCGAGGGAGAGGAAGCCGAGGCACAACAACGGGAGGGCGGCGGCCAAGAACCTGACCAAGCCGGAGCCCGGCAGACAGCTCGCCGTCAGGCTGTTCCCGGCGTGCCTCCTCGCCCTGGTCATCTGCCTCGGCGTCGCCAAGTTCCTCTCCGCGATCTCGTCTCAATCCCTGCGTAAGTAAGAGATCATCGAACCCACACTACTGATCGTCTGATGAACTGACAGGACAGAGGAAGGAAAGATTGCTTCTTTCTTCAGTTAGTTCTTGGATTTGATCTTGTTTTGCTGCATTTATGAACTGTATCTTCAGGGATTGGAGCCGGGAACAGGGTGGTGAGTTCTTGGGAAGGCAGTGCTGCTAGTACGAATGTACCTCGAAGGCCTGTTGCTCCTATGATTATGGCCACAGTTGATGAAGATATTTCGACAAGATCGCCGGAATTAGGTGAGGAAAAGAGCTGGAAGAATCATCTATCTATTACTATCTCTTGCTCCAGCTGATGCATGCATCCCCCTTTGCACTGTTCAGCCAGATCACTGCATGTTTGTGAGTGGCATCAGTGTCCTGGCCTGGACCACACCAACACTAGTCTAGTTGCATCAGGTTCAGGGGCAATGCAAGAAAGTACTACTACACTACCACATTGTGCTTTTTCTAGGTTTTGGATTTTCTGATTGGGCCCCCTTGCAGTTCTATAATTGATATGAACATATATGGCCCTCAATTATGCATGCATTAGCTCATATCAACGATTTAGGAGTATTAATAGAATTAGTAATTGTTTCTGAACTTGCTGTTTCTAGAGTACTGGTTACTCTTTTTCCCATTGTGCTTGAAACTTGCAAGGACCTTGGGTTTTGTCATTGGAAGCTGTTGTCTTCCCCAAATGCTAATTTGAAAGGGAAACCAGGTAATAAAATAATTATCTGTTCCCTTGTTGTTCTAGGTGATGAGCTGATGACTCTTGCTCTTTGTGTTCTATAGATAAGTGGAAATTCATAGAACTATGTACTAATGTACTTGTGCGGTGTACTAAGCAAACATCCTCCAACACTAAGACTAGAATATGGGAAGTGCAAGAACATATTCCACAATGATCATGCAAGTGAACAACTTTGTTTTACTTCCATTGTCTAAACAGTGTGAACAGCTTGGAGATTCTGGTAGAAGCATTTGATATACGTATCATCAACTCTCTTTTCATAATGTTGTTTGTTACTACTTTTTAGCATTATTTAGTGGTAATCTGCTAAATTTTCTTTCAGTTAACGATTAGGGTGCCAATAAAGGATGCATGCATTTTTGAGTTGAGGGTGAGAGAGAAGTTGTATTTTTTTCGAAAAAAAAATGTTTACAATTTCAAAATCCTCTGTAGGTTCTGATCTTAAAAGTGAAAACTTTAAGAACCAGACAGATTCAGGGAATAAATCAAGACCAATCTCTGCAGAGTATGATCCCCCTCCTGGAAAGGAAGACTCTTTGAGAAAGTCACCACAGATAGGTCAGAGTTTAACAACAATAATACACAGGATTTCTTGATACACTTATCTTATGCCTACATGATTAATCCCCAGTAAAATCAGCCATAGAAAAAACTGGCCATTTCTATCTCTGATCTTTTTCTTCTTTTCCAGCAGTTTCAGAGACTGAAGCTCCCAAGCCCAGGAGCAAGATCAGTTGTGATGACAAGAGTAAAGATGAGGGCTTCCCTTATGCAAGGCCAATCGTCTGCCACATGTCCGGCGACGTCCGAGTCGCTCCGGCTACCTCCTCGGTTACTCTGACTACGCCATTGCAGCAAGGCGAGGCGCCGCCGCGGCGCATCAGGCCGTACGCTCGCCAGGATGACTTCCTGCTTCCTCTTGTGAGAGAAGTGGCCATCACATCTGCTGCAAGTGAAGGTGATGCTCCCAGATGCAATGTCAGCCATGGTGTCCCTGCAGTCATCTTCTCCATCGGCGGCTACACCGGCAACTTCTTCCATGACATGGCAGACGTGCTGGTGCCTCTCTACCTCACCACCTTCCATTTCAAAGGGAAGGTACAGTTGTTCATTGCAAACTACAAGCAGTGGTGGATTCAGAAGTACAAGCCGGTGCTCCGGCGGCTGTCGCACCGAGACATCGTCGATTTCGATTCCGACAGTGATGTCCATTGCTTTGATCATGTGATCGTTGGGCTGGTGAGAGACAGGGACCTGATCCTTGGCCGGCATCCGACGAGGAACCCCAGGGGATACACCATGGTGGACTTCACGAGGTTCTTGCGCCACTCGTACGGCCTGAGGAGGCACAGGCCATGGGTGCTCGGCGAGACGAGCGGCAAGAAGCCGAGGATGCTGATCATCTCGAGGCGAGGGACGAGGAAGCTTCTGAACCTCCGCCAGGTGGCGGCCATGGCGAGGGAGCTCGGGTTCGAGGTGATCGTCTCCGAGGCCGGCGGCGGCGGCGGCGGCAGCGTGAAGAGGTTCGCGTCGGCGGTGAACTCGTGCGACGTGCTGGTGGGCGTCCACGGCGCCGGGCTGGCGAACCAGGCGTTCCTCCCGACGGGCGGCGTGGTGGTGCAGATAGTGCCGTGGGGGAAGATGGAGTGGATGGCGACCAACTTCTACGGGCGGCCGGCGGCGGCGATGGAGCTCAGGTACGTGGAGTACCACGTCGCGCCGGAGGAGAGCAGCCTGGCGAGGTGGTACCCGAGGGAGCACGTCGTGTTCAGGGACCCCATGGCCATCCATGGCCAAGGGTGGAAGGCGCTCGCTGACATCGTCATGACGCAGGATGTCAAGCTCAACCTCCGGAGGTTCAGGCCGACGCTTCTGCGTGTACTCGACCTTCTTCAGGATTAGCTAGTTGCTAGTGTACATTTTTTTTTCATTCTTGCATTCTTTTTTTTTTGGTTTATATACATATATAGTTCATTCTTTGCTGATTAATTCTTTTTTTCCTGACATAAGTTTAGTTCTTATGGAATACATTATACATACACTTTGTGGTTTGTACAAGGCTGCAGTAAATTAAACAGTGTTAGATTGTCAGAGGAAGATACAGATGCTTGTGTTGCTGACGATTGATTGGTAACTTCGAGTTGTGAGATTAAAATCTGTTGAACTGAATCCTGAGTGTTGATAAACAAGGAATGCCACGTTGAATTGTTTTCTTCAGACCTAAAAAACAGGATACAAATGCAGAGGATAAGAGGAGTTTCTACCCTTTTTTTTTCCCTGCATGCGAGTTGGCCTAGAAAAGCCTATTTACCAAGTGAAGTCGGCAGGCTCATTTGGGAGGCCCAGTTTTACCTGGGCTCTTGGCCCAATTACTCTATGGCCCTAAACTAGAGAATTGGGCCTGCGGAGATTGGTCCGGATCCAATTGGGGATTTAGATTAGCCCTAACTGGGCCTATAAATCAAGGCAACCTCTGTTTCTTTTCTTTTCTTTTTTTTCAGGGTCAAATGCAATGCATGCATTATGCATTATAACATCGTAAAGAAAAATTTTGAACTAATTATTGTGGTCACTGGGTTTGCCTCAGTGTTGCTAAAATGCCACACCACCTACAATGTTATAGTCGTTGCTTGCCACGCCACATGTTTATCATTTAATTATTTCTTTCACAATGGAAAGGGGTCTGATTTTCTTTTCAATATGTTTATTAGAAAAGCTGAAAACAGAAGTTGTATTCTCGCATTCACTTGGACAGAGTCATAAGCCTACCTGACCAGCTTTGTTTGCATGGATATGTAGGGCTACAGTTGGCGCACGAAATGCATGCACGGTGAAGTACTCCATCCGTCCCAAAATACAAAAACCTAATATCAGATGAAATACATCCTAGGACAGTGTCCAGATTTATAGTACTAAAATATATTCCATCCGATACTTAAACGTTCAGATCATAGTACTAGTATGTGTTCTATGTACTACTAAGTTTTTATATTTTAGAAAAAAAGAAGTAAAATACACAGGAGAGAAAGAGCGCGCGCATGTATCATATCGTTTGGTGAGGTCAACGAGTTTGTTTATACAGATACAGCACAGCACGCTACAAAGATTGTGTCCTGCACGTTATGCAATTGCAACCAACGAATCTGCCAAAAATAATATGGAGCCACTGTGGCACCACGGGAGTAACGTATCAACCGTTGCAAATGATCGATCAACGGAATGTCCCACCCAAACACTTTCCAAATTCTGGCTTTTGGATTCGCATCCTTCATCAGCCAGTCAACATATAGTCGTTAATGTCCATATTCAATTTTTTTTTTTACAAACATATTTTAAATGCTCATATACATGTGCACACATTCACTCTTATGCCACCACATGAGTTTGACAAAGCCACCACGCCTCGCACACCCTATATTAATGAGCATCTTTAAAAAACTGAACCGATATATCATGAGATTGATAAAGTTACTACAGACGTCTTGCAAAACCTATATCATGAGATTGACAAAGTCACTATAGACGCCTCGCTGTTGATGGATATCTCATCTATCACAAAAAAATAATTAGCAGTAAATACAAGCCCTTTGCTAAGTCTAGAACTTAAACTCGGATAAACAAGTTTCACTACAAGAACCTAACCAGCTGACCTAAGCTCAATCCGTAATATCCAACCCAGTTTGATACGTAACACCAAATTACATCAACAGTAAGGATATTTTCTTCGGTATAATAGTACCTCCAATTAATGAAAATTGTTGTGTTTTCCTCCTCCAAATCAGTAAGGCATTGCTTTGAACAAAGATAATTGAAATATTAGAAAACTTGTGACGTTATGGAGCCATTTCATGACAATATATTTAGCTAACATTTTTAGATCATATCTATACATTTTAGATCATACTACACATGCCCTGGCTGCATATGTGCGATATAAAGAACGGTTGCATGTACGTATAGAAGAAAAATAATTCGTAGTGGGACAAAAAATGACAGATCATGCAGTGTCAAAAGCTAATTATGACAAATTATATGTAACAATTTTGTAGAAAAAGTAGTACAATGCACTAGTGGTGCTACATACATGGCTAGCACGCCATCTGTCTGCGTTCCTCCAAGCACTCAATACAAATCAGAGAACAGTACGTTGGGAGATTCTTATGCTGTATGTATGTGTTGGAGTAGTACCAGTCGTTATGGCTCTAGTTCAATTGATATTTGGAGAAACACTAACAATCTTACTTGTCAGGCATAGAAAAAATAAGTCATTCAATTCACCAGGAGGGGAGAACATTTCGCCAAGATGGAGGTCGAAAATATTTTCCTTAAGACGGAGATCGAGAATATTTTTTCTAAAATGGAGTTCGAGAACATCTCCCCTTCAAAAATAGCGGACATAGAAGCCGGAAGCAAGGCTTAGACGTAAACCAAAGAAGAAATATTTCCCCACATGGCGTAAGAATCAGTCTGGACCACCTTGGACAGCTGTCCCGAAGAGTACCACAAATCTAATGTAAAATATCTAGATTGCCCCTAGGGTTAGCGATCCCTTATTGGAGACGAGCAAGCCCCATTATAAAGGATAAAGAATATTAGAGTAAACAGTGCTTTGAGTGTATTTAGTTCTTAGATTGTATTTTACAAGGATAAGTGGGTGAAAAAATTTTACCACTTATCCTCATTTTTTATTTATGACCGAAAGTCATAACAGTATGTATTGAATGGGCAAAGGATGATCAATCAGTATGCATATCTGCAGCATGTGAAGACACATAGAACTGAAGCTTTGTGTTCCCTGTTTTTGTTTGCGGACTAGCACTATGCCACTATGTAGTCTTTATAGGTTAGTGCTGCATCACTATCCATCGCTGCTGTACAAGAAAGAATCATTATCAATCAGTCGTGGCAAGGGGAATGCAATTAAGTATCGTCAATCAGTCAGGGGGCATTTTTTTTAGCATGAAAATGGCAAAATTGATCTGTTCCAGAAATTAATAGTAGGTCGATCGATTTGGCATGGATTCAGGCCTGAACTTGACTGAACTGCAGCTGATTAAGATGCAGGTTGCTACGGCTACGATCCCTGGAAAATATATGGCTTTTAATAATTAGTTTCTGGTTGCATTTCCGTGCATTATCGGATTAATTAATCCGTGGCTGGATCGACGGATCATGTCATGTGGGCGCTAGCAGACGATGTCAACCCCAAAACGTGCTTGTCCTGACGCTCCCTGGACTTCTCTTGATATGCCAAATCATCATCTGGACATTTTGGAGTCTTGTTTTCATCAGAGTTATTTGCATGTCCATTTTCTTTTTTGGTAGATTTGGATGTATTGGAAGCTTCGGATGTCTCGTTGTTGCCTCCCGTTAAATTCTCTTCTTTGTGTTTTCAGACAGTAAGTGACCTTGTATCTATGTGAAGCTATACAGGAGTACTGTGCTAGCTACCAGTACCCATTTTCAGTCAGTACAAAGGTGTTTGCAAAAACTGCAAATGTTTCAGCATCCTTCAGACAAAGAGTACAAGAAATGTACACAACAGTTTCTTGAAGAACAGAGACAGGCCGTTCTATTCTCTTCTCCCATCGATTTTGTGACCAATACAACCTTTTGCTGTTTTCTTCAATACAAGATTGCCATGAACAATATGAAATACATATGCATCATTCATCCATGAAAAATGATATAAGTTCCTCTGAAAAAAAAACCAGTGATATGGGTAGCCCTACGATAACATTAACTTGAATCCATTATTGAACTCCATATTCTTCAATGATCTAAAATATGTTTCTGTAGCCCTACGATTTGCTGTTGATCTCCAACTGTCCATGCTGTGTTACACATTGATTATCTCATTATTTGTATGTACATATCCATCACTTGACCAAGGTAACATGCATGGATCGAGTCTGGTGCTGAAGAAATCACGACTAAGTCAAAAACTCAAAACAAATGGTTGTGAATCTGAATAAGACTAACTTTTATGCGTGCCATCCACGTACGCCACACCATCGGCATGAATTAGAAAATTCAGGAATATCTAGGAAATGGAACTGCACGGTGAAATGAACAACATCTGAACATGGACCTCCACAAACACGTCCTACAAACTTGTAGCATCCGGCCAAAAAAAAGAAAAGAATTAGTAGCACGTACTCCCTCCGTCTAACAATATAAGTACTATTGAATTTTGACACGGTTTTTAATGTGCTACTTTGAACAAATAATATATATATATATATATATATATTATTTTAAATAAAAATAGTTATATATTATGATTGTTTGTTTAACAATAAATCCAATAACATCATTCTTATATCATCAATCTTTATGACTTTTTATTGACAGTTAATATTAAAAATATATTACTATTTTGAAAGTGCTTATATTTGTGAATGGGAGAGTATCATGTATGGTTGGGTAACGCTGCCACATCAAGCTAGCTCTTTCATATACGTCGCAGAGTGAATGCCAGGTTCAGTTGTCCAATCACGCATGAGAAGCTCGAATTTGCTTGGTAATATCGGAGTCGGAGGTGCACTGCAACTGCACCACCCAACGCCTCGTGCACGCACAGTCTGACAGCCAGAGAAAGAGAGAGGAGAATATAAGCGAGCAGCTCAATCTTCAGGCTCTGCATTCCATTTTGCTTCTGCACAGAAGCTTCCGCTAGCTAGCTAGGTAGGTGACGACGACGAGGCATGCAGAGCTAGCTAAAAGCCGCCATTAGCAAGCTAGAGAGCTAAGCAGCTGCGGAGGGCGGCATGAAGGGGAGCAGCGGGCGGCTGCATGCGCTGCGGTTCGAGTCGCAGCGGTTCAGGCTGCTCACCATCGTCGTCGGCTGCTTCCTCATCTCCCTCACCTTCCTCCTCTCCTCCCGCCCCGACGCCACCGTCTTCTCCACCCGTAAGTCGTCTGACCTCCTCTTCTTCTTCCTCTCTTTCCTTCGATCTCCATGCATGCATGGTGATGGTGCAAGTTCTTTCTGAATGACAGCGAGCATGCGTGGTGAAAATTAAGTATGAACCGCTAATTAACATGCGTGATTGCCATGCAGTGAGCCCCAGGGCGTCGTTGGAAGAAGCGCGCATGCCGGCGATCAAGACCCTGCACCGGTCGTCCTTCTCCACCGGCCTCACCCGGGATTTCCATGTCGACATCCTGCCGCAGCAGGGAGACACCCATGCTCATCTGCAGCAGAGCGTCGATCAAACGGCTGAAAAGACAGAATGTATGTACATGTACAGCTCATAATCAAACTGCAGTTGATTATCTCTGTAGTTAGTTTTCTTATCAAGTGGTACTGAATTAACTCCATCGCAGGGGTGAAAGACACGGTGATAATTCAGGAGAGCACCGACGCCGGCGAGGGATCAGAAGAGGCGGAGGCGGCGGAGCGTGTTACGGCAGATTCCGGCGACGAGGCTGCACCTGCAGGTACGCAACTGAAAGTACTAGAATTTGACTCGCGTGTAGCTTTCATGAAGAAAAATTGACCTGTAAACTGAACCTACCTGGAGTACCTGCCAGTCGCCGACGAGGACAACGCCGTGCAGACCACGGCCGCCGTGGAAACGACGTCGACTACTGCTCGTCCCGACCAGCCAGGTGCCCATCATAGACTGCACGCAGTCAGACCACATCAGAATTCCAACTCCCATTCATTTTCTCAAGAAAAAAATCGTATTTTTCTTTCTTTCTAGTGGAGGAGAAGAAGCAACAGCTTCCGATGAAGCTGCAGGACGGCGGCGAGCCAGCTCGCACGCCGGAGCAAACGGTGACAACACGTACGTGATTCGTGAATTCAAACCGCGAGATTAATTAATTAATTCAAAGCCATGTTTAATATACTGCAAGTGCAACATAAATTTTGTGCAGCAACTAACGTGGCAGACAACGTGCGCGCCATGAACGCAGATTCCGTGGACCGGCACCCGCTCTGCGACTTCTCCGACTTCCGCACCGACATCTGCGACTTCGCCGGCGATGTCCGCATGGCCGCCAACTCGTCGGAGTTCGTCCTCGTCGTCGACCCTGCGGAGTCCGGACAGACGGCGTCGCACAAGGTGCGGCCGTACCCTCGGAAGGGCGACAAGACGTGCATGGGGCGCGTCACGGAGATCACCGTGCGCGCCACGGCCGACGCGGCGAGCGCACCGCGGTGCACAAGGACGCACGACGTCCCCGCCGTGACGTTCTCCATCGGCGGCTACACCGGAAACATCTTCCACGACTTCTCCGACGTGATCGTGCCGCTGTACAACACCGTGCAGCGGTACCGCGGCGGCGTGCAGCTGGTGATGGCGAACGTGGCGTCGTGGTGGCTCGTCAAGTACGACAGGCTCCTCCGCGAGCTGTCGCGCCACGCGCCGATCGACCTCGCCAAGGCCGGCGCCGCCGGGGAGGTGCACTGCTTCCCGCACGCCGTCGTCAGCCTCCGCGCGCACCGGGAGCTCATCATCGAGCGGGAGCGCAGCCTGGACAGGCTGGCCACGCCGGACTTCACGCGGTTCCTCCGCGGCGCGCTCTCGCTGCCGCGCGACGCGCCGACGAGGCTTGGCGACGGGACCGGCCGCCGCCCCCGCCTCCTGATCATCTCCCGGCGGCGCACCCGGCTGATCCTGAACCTCGACGCCGTCGTCCGCGAGGCAGAGGAGGTCGGGTTCGAGGCGGTGGTGAACGAGTCGGACGTGGCGAACGACATCGAGCAGGTCGGGAAGCTGATCAATTCGTGCGACACGCTGCTCGGCATCCATGGCGCCGGCCTGACCAACATGATGTTCCTGCCGCCGGGAGCGACGATGGTGCAGGTGGTGCCATGGGGCGGCCTGCAGTGGATCGCGCGCATGGACTACGGCGAGCCGGCGGAGGCGATGGGGCTCAAGTACATCCAGTACGAGATCGCCGTCGCCGAGAGCTCGCTCAAGGACAAGTACCCCGCCGGCGACGAGATCTTCACCAACCCGACGGGGCTGCACAAGAGAGGCTTCATGTTCATGAAGCAGACGCTCATGGATGGACAGGACATCACCATTGACGTCAACCGATTCAGACCAGTGTTGCAACAGGCGTTCGACAATCTCGCCAAGTAGATTAGTTAATCTTCCTACGTATACATTCTGTTCGTAGTTCATCATCTCATTCAGATACTTTTACCTTTTTTTTTCATCTCTCTCTCTCTCTCTACCTCGCAAAGATTATATTGAATGCACACTTGCAACTTTATAGTATTACACTGTAATTAATATAGAAATTAAATGTGTTACGATTTAATTAAATGGATCCAAGATTCGATGAGCATTTACAAATTAATTTGTGAGAGGAGACTGTCTGCTACTGCTAGTCCTTGATATGATCAAGTTGTGCAAGAAAGCTTACCAGGTGATGGCTGCAGCTTGAAATATCTCCAAGGAAAGATGTACTATACTAAATGCTTATTTGTGCACGGCGACTAATCACTGATAGCTTCATCTCTGAGTTGGCACATGGTACAGGCTAGCCAGTGATTGACTTTTTTTTTTGAAAGAAAGGCAAAAGCTTTGCCTTCTATATATATTAACATAGAGAAAGAGTTTACGAGTCATAAAAAGCAATGTACAGAACATGACAGAAGAGACATGCCCGTAAAAAGAACGGGGCTAGGAAAGATCTCA
The DNA here is from genome assembly GCA_003991445.1 of Oryza meyeriana var. granulata. NCBI lineage: Eukaryota > Viridiplantae > Streptophyta > Magnoliopsida > Poales > Poaceae > Oryza > Oryza meyeriana. The sequence goes on along the minus strand of RYFJ01003660.1, from coordinate 142,210 downwards.
TAAAACAGGTATCTCCTTCAGCTTAATAGTGCCCGCTTTCACCCAGACTTCTTTGATTTTTGCTATAATGGCGGTTGAGGTTGTAGCAAGATGTCGAAAGCGGCACAGGAAGGCATGATTGACTTTTACAGCCTATTGTTGGCTCGAATTTAGAATCTATTGCGCATATGATTAATTCTGAAAACTGAATGACAGTTCATGCTTTAATTTGTACTACTATCTACAGTTGATACCTCATTAAGTTATTATCTGACAAGACTATAGTTGATACCCTTGAAAAGGCTATAAATCATATATCACCCAAGTGACACAACTATCCTATTGCAGGGGTTTGATTTAACTAACCAAGCTCTGAAAATGTAGGGCAATGGGAAATGCTAAGCTGTAGTGCGTGTTAGTTTGGCAGTTAAGATCACATAGTTGGATGGCATGTCGTTGTTGGATACACTCTATATATATATCGTGGGCAAATCGATCTTCAACGGGTCAGACAATTGGAATTTGTTAATGCATCTCTGCTTCGCCGCGCGTCCATGCGTTCGTTTAAACGTCCTTTTGCACTTGCAGCACATGATCATTTATTTGCTTATACTATTACGTGAGCCCAATCATATATATGCATGAACATATAGTAGCTAGGAGAATATCAACACATATGAACCGACTATTTGATTGTTTTTTCAAATGATTTTTGCCGTCCTTAATTATATCTCTACCAAACAAATTCTTCTGTCATCGCTGATGAAATCGCTGAGACTAGTATCTAGTCACCGACACACATTAGGATCAGTTACAGATTAACATTATGAACTGTGCGTATTATTTCTGTAACTGTCGATGCTACTTCCAGTCTGTATCTTCAAGATACGTAGCAATGTCTTTCAATTATTTGATGTATGCATTTGGAAAGCTATCTGTACAAGTTTACTAAAGAATGGAAAAAAAAGAAAAATAATCTTTTATTAACAACAAAAGTGCAGTTCAATTTATATGGATGAGATGGAAGAGAATTTCAGCATAGATCGTTCAGCTAACAAACCTGAACATAAACAAACGGAGAAGAATGAGAAGGAAACCACAATGACTGACCCCATCATCCAAATTCAAATGCCTTGTCCTGAACAGGGAAATTAATTAAGCTGCAGCATGCAATGTACTAATACCTTGGCCATGGGAATCTTTTGTCGAGCTTGCCGGATTCTCCTCACAAATCAGCAAGCAGGGCAAGATGAAAATGACAATGCAACAGCAAAGAATGGTCGAAGCGGTGGTTAGCACGGCAATGTCCCAAGATAGCCACACGCACACACAGTTGAGATCGACTTAATTGCAGTTATAATTTACTTTATAGCTCCAGTTCAGGCATGGCACACAATGCCCGTGCGTGCGTGTGATTAATCAGATCATAGCAGAAGAAGCTAATGTCATCTGATCCTGATGTCTGAATGCAGCTGAAGAAAAAGAAGCAGAACCAAAGATGCTAACAGAACTGCATGACTAGCTGATGATTGTGGTACAAGCTTTGCAATTGCAACTAGAGGCCAGTCATGGAGTTATATTAGCTAGCAAGCGGAGGAAGACAAGTCGTGTAAGCAGCCAGCATTGTCCGAGATAATTAGGTCGGCGATCGGCATCACATCGCAGGCTTTGCTTTTATTCGTTTCTTTCACAAAGGTGACACAGCCTCACTGCATGGTCCAGATGAACAGTTGATAACGAAACGGACCACACATACATACTCAAAAAGAAAAAAAGAAAGATGATGCATTTTGGATTGGATAGATTGAAACTTCCTGTTCATCGACGCCATTGCAGATTTGCAGTTTGAGTGGTTGACCATTAATGTTAGCAACTGATCATGTAGCAACTTAATTACCACGATCAGATGAACACGCAAGAATCAAGATCACAGTGTGTTTATCTGCGACAGGGGAAAAGCTTGAAACAAAGATCGATGGCTTGTAGTATATGTGATCTTGCTTTCGATGAGGTAGCAATGGAGAACTGCTGCGTCGTAGACACGGCACTGCCGACACAGCCCGAGCTGACGTACACAGACGACAGGGTGACACGCTCCCAGCAAACATGTTGATTTGTTTCAGTTACAAAATAAAATAGGATCGATGAGGCAAAAATTTTAGATTGTTTGTTTTGATTTGTAAAAAAATTTAGATTATTTATTTTGATTTGTCGCCGGCCGGTCGCCGGCGATGGCGACCTCGCCGTGGCCTTTTGCTCTGTCATGTCGATGGGGTGTCATTGGGCCGATGGAGATACAGTATTAATTAACTGGGTCGAATGGGTATTAGCATTACCCCTATCTACGGCCCATTTTTTACTGGGCCTAAAAATGGGCTCTTTGTGGGCTTTCTTGGGCCTAGCATACAATCCCTCCCATTTTTTTTCGCTCCTTTTGAGGTAGTACTAAACAGTGAAGTGGTAAGCTCTGAAGTAGTAGCAATATTGGATCACTTGAAGAAATGCATAATTAGAGCTGGAAAAGTTTCAAGAAATGAAAGAAAAAGGAGAATATATGTATATGAGGAGAGTAATTAATAAAATTATGTTTTGCAAGATCTAGTGGCAGTAGACAGCGAGCAATGGAGTTCACAGTGCAGCTATGCATAGGATAGGCCTGCAGGATGCATCTGCATGGAGGGACCGAGACCAGTGGATCTGTGCGGAACATGAAACCCTCCATTCATCAGAATGCAGGTGATACATACATAGTAGTAGTTCAATCAGCTAGCTTCACCTTCAGCAGCAGCAAGGATGGGCTCACACTACACTGCAGGCATCCTGCTGCTACACTGAAACCAAATAATGTAACTCACATGCCAGCAGCACAGCAACAGCAGCAACCGACCTGCATCTGTAAGAAATCCTGGAGCCTGCCTGAAACAACCACTACCTCACACACTAGACACCGTAGAGATAACAGATCATCATGGCAACAGACTGATGGATGCAGAAGCTTTTGGCAACAGCTTGCAATATGAGTTCATAACTTGCTGGCGTATTTCTTTTTTATCTGAACAAGGTGAAACAGTAAGCTGAACAGGATATGGATAACAACCTGTGATAAACTCTAAGAAACAGAATAAATCTTGGTTCATTATTTCCCACGAATTCGATGGCACTGAAGGAACACCAAAAGTAAAGTTGACTGTCAGAGTACATCACAAGAATGAAATTTACGGGAATGCCATTTTGGCTCTTGGAATACAAAGGAAAGACATAAAATTCCTTGTGATAATCTTCTCGAAACCACCAATTAATGGCTACTACCACATGTACACATTTTGAATGAATATTTACACGACAATATTGAATGGAGGAGGAAAGAATTGAGCAAAGCAACAAGGGGCGGTCAGAATCATAGCCTTTTCCTTAGCATTGTTCGGTAAATTTTCCAACTCCACAAAAGAAGGAACATCGCCAGAAGTGACGCTACGGTCGTCCAGGTTATGAACAACCATGATGGCATTGACTTTGGAAAGAGACCTGTTCACAAGCCAACGCGTTCAGAGTGATTTAAGGACTCAAATGGACGCAAATGTTGCTTGCAAACATCAAGAAATTTGCTTCAAACTCACCATGTCCAAATTTGATGCATATTAGAAGCTCCAAAATGCATATAGCAAGGGAAAGCCAACAGAAAGACCCCACCTTTTTAACAGGTTTCCTGCAATAATTTGCCGTATAAGATTATAAGTACTAGCAAGACGTTTAGCTAAGTTTACATTGGGTATGCGTTTCTGTGAACTTATAGCCAAGTTGTATTGGGTATGGATCCTATTGTAATAAGCATGCAGTTAGAATGCTATCTATACAACATACAGTTCACATGCAAGCAATGTCTAACAGAGGGGGGATATTTATGGTCAACAAATAGTGGCACATCTGCACTGCCATGTAGCATGTCAAGCAGTAATAGTTAACAGCAGGCACAGTGCAGCCAAGAAAATCCAGAGTTTCTGTTCTTGAACAGTCAATAATGCTGGATGAGTACAGAGCAACTCATCCAAACAATGGACGAAATACTTAAGAGAAATTTTGTACAGTGTGAAGCTAATAAGTTCATACATTGAAAAAAAAAGCTTAGAGAGTTCAATATTCACCTGTCTTGCAAGTATGTATTGTACTCGCGGATGGTTGGTATCGCAATTAACCACCAAAGGACAAGCCGGTAAACAATCAAGGGGTTTTGGGGAGGAATCCAAAGGCAGAACTTGAGAAAGAAGGTGTTAAGTTCAACAATCATGAAAACAATACATAGGCTCAGCACCTGGATGAATCTCCAAGGGCCAAGCAGAGGGTACCACTCATCTTTGTCCCACTGTGCTGGCGTGAACTGGCCTAGCGTCCTTTTTACCTATGGAGAAGCAAAAGGTGAAATATGCACCCATGGGAAAGACTAACAATATAAAGAACAAGAATAAAAAAAATTCAAAGCTCTAGAAATACAGAACAAAACATAGAACTTTAAGGGAAAATTAATGGTGGAAGTAATAATTTAATATAGCGTAGTACAGTATTAACCTATGCATGCTATTTATTTCTATGCATAGAAAAGAAAACAGATAGGAAGTCAAGACATAAACATCACACTCAAAATATTTTCATTTTATACATGTATTTACAGGTAACTAACAGTAATCTAAGATGCACATTGGGGTAAGTAGACCACTAATGTTGTTCTGACAAATTATGTTGGTTTCTCAGTAAATCACACCTTCACTAGAGTTAATCACCTCAACATGATACTAAGGCAAGATGTACAACACAGTGCAGTGGGAAGAAAAAATGTTCCTTCAAAGAGGAATATGCACAAAATTGGGGACAGAGGCCAAAAGAAAGAAAAATGTAATTCCACTGTATGCTTTGCTGGGCAGCTCATTTTCCTTGACATCTAACGAACATACCTTGCTAATAATATTGGGTTGACGACTCAAGCCAACCCATTCATATGTCCTCCCATCAAAGTATCTCACAGTCTTCATTCCAGCCCAAATACCTAAACCAAATAAGGGTCCCAGTCAGGAAGAGGTGAAAGCAACTGTCACTCTATTACTCAAGCAAAAGATACATACAACGATGTTGCAGCAGAGAAGAGCCAAACGTTATGGGATGCTAACAAATAGCAGTAATGACAGACATATGCATGAAAACTGTCTCCAAATTTCAATTGCATGAAATATCTTAGCATTTAAAGTAGCAATCATAGCGCACAATTCCATACAAAATAGTGAAATACCGCAGGTACACTTAACATTAAAAAGATGCCTACTACATCACAAAACTATTAAAACACTGATCTTCTGTCTTGTAATTTGCTGAAAGAGATCAGCAAAACAATGTGAAACATAGTTTTGCCATGATTAACTTTAATGTGCTAAGGTACAAAACTGTGAATGAGGTTTCAGGAAATCAGAAGATACTACTCCATCAGCTTATACAACAGGTCAGCTGTTGTCAATAAGGAAATAAGCCAATATACAAAAATTTGATTTCTGAATATACTGAAAGCGGATGTTTAGTCTACATTTAAAGGAAAGGTGTATTTTATATAAAAAATACTGATAAAACATAAAAATCTCACCAAACCAATTGCAGATTAATATGTCTAGTACGATGCTATCCCACCAACACTCATTGAAGTTTGGCAGCATATGGCGAAAGGTGAGCTGCAGCACATATGAAACAATGTAAGGAATCTAGATTCAAAAGACAGAAGCCAAAAAGAAATTGATCGCGTAAGATTAAATGCACACCTCCATTAGCTCAAAGCCAATTGATAACACCCATAAAAGTGGTTGGTTTCGTATCATTATAGCCTTCCCCCACCATCCAAGAATATGGGCAATAACAAACTCATCAAAAAGGATCTCCTAGAGAAACCTATATTCAAATCAGTAACTTGAAGCATCTTCAGACTTTGCTGAACTGGAGTTCTAAGGTAAATCAAATAGAACAAAAAAGGGAAGCAGGTTGGTGAATGGAGTCATCATACATAAACATTGTTAAACCTGCTTTTCGGATGATCAGGTACATATATGCGGCAGTCGGTTCCATAAGATCTTTCAGGTAATTCTGCTCAAAGGTGGGTAAAAATCAGAATTTTTTTTCCAGTCACATAACTCTGCACTGCTAGATCAGATATGGAAATTAACTTCATTACCAACACCAAGATCAGGGTGAAGATACTTCATAAATTGCCTAGCATCATCACGAGTCTGAAAGATTAAGTGGAACAACGTATGAATCCCATGCAAATTACAGGTTTTGTTCTCTTTTCTACTGAACGGCATAGAAGTTGTTCCAAATGCCTTTAATAATCCATGAATATGAATAATCCAAAAAAAATGTGTTGAACAAGAGTAACAAGACGAAGCTGTACTTACCTGGAAAAGCAAAAAAGTTAGGGCAACAAGGTAAACAACTGCCATCCCATGGACCAGCCGCCAAATGGCAGGATGTGGTCTAATAAGTACACTGAATCATAGTAGAAATAAATATCAGCAAATGTTTGCATAAATCCCAGTTAGCTCATAAACAAAAATTACAGAGAAGCCCCCAATGAGGTTATATTTTTAGGAAATGGAACAATGCCTCACCTTCAAGGGATTTTTTTTATGAAACTGTTATTTAGGAGAACTTATGAAGTCTTTTCAGTTCTACGATAAAAGTAACACATCTAGGAAATGGATAAAATTATCTGAATTATATTAACAACCTCAGTCATATTGAAAAGTTGTTTTCAAAAATGGAGTATGCAGAATGCATACCCCTTCCGTTCCATATCAATGTGCAATATCATTATTTATATCTGCACGGTCATTCATACCATAATCAGAGTTCAGATAAGGGGTTTATGTGACTCACGTAGAAGGTGCCTGAAGAAATGAATAAGCCAAAAAAACAGCAATCATCGCAAAGACACCCCTGTCAACAAAAGAGAACATATCAACAAAAAAAATGAATCCTTAAATAAGAATCAACAGATAAATGGTTGGGAAAAGGATGGTAAAAATTAAACAAACATGCATGTTTCGGAAACCGACTAGGATTTGTGTGCCTGATGCAGCAAAAAAAAAAAAAAAACTTCAACGCATGAAATACTGCTAGGAATCCGACTCGGACTTGGGGCATCTGATTTCGACAAAAATGTTTTCAACACATGTGACCAAGTAACACTGGTTTTAACAGATGTCCAGTTAGTGAGTGCATGTTAAAAACAACCACCGTCTAACCTGGATGAGTAGAATACCTTTTAACAGATGAAACACGGTCGACAGAGAAGCTTCTTTCTGGATCAAGAGCACCACTTGCCCAACTGATAAAGAATGTAAATTAATTTTCTGTTAAACATAGAACACTTGTGCAAGTCCTAAATATCTTTGTGATAGCTTTAACGATGGTAGTCGAAACTGAAGAAAATAAAACATCTTTTAAAAAAGGTGTCGTAGGCCAACATTAACAAATACATGAAACACCTTGATTATTAAAAAGCTCTTTAAAATATAACAAAATCCACAGATAAAGATTCTGATCTCACATTAAAAGGCATGTTCCCATCAGTAGCAAAGAGACTGTGCGCGGTTTGTATGCCCATGCAGTCCATGGATCGATATCGCCAAAATTGTTGACTGATTGTACACCATTGCACTCTCGGCCATTATATTCTCTTCTTGGTTTGTGATGACCATTAACCTCCATGGTGATAATCTTGGCAGTTTATAATCTGTAAAATTTCCATAATTTCGTATTAGAAATTTAGAATACAAATTCTTACTGGCCTTCAAGAAGATTCAAACAAGTACCATGCAGTCCAACTCTTACTAAAGATACACTGCATTCAGTGAGACAAATAACTAACAACTGAATAATGTACTACTTAGGCGACGATAGTACCTACAAGTGGACAGCATGAAATGGTCCAGCACATCTGAAACTAAACACCTCTTCTTCAAGTAAAAAATCTAAATTTGACATATACACATTAAGAGGTGCTATTGAAGCATAAAATTCACAATTGCACCAGGCAAGCCTAGAATATTAACTCTGGGATTCGACGATTTGACCTGCGGAATCTAAATCTTAAGGACGCATTCAAGTGGTATTGCAGGTGAACTTGTGAAGTTCCCATAGCAATACTCACAGTTTGTGTGGCCCTCATTTTTTCAAACTAATAGCAAGAAGAGTGGTCTGCTGCAGTTAAAGGCTGCATGATGTGAAGATAACAGGCGAGACCTGAAACAGCAAAAGGCCAGAGAAGGAGAAAAAAAGAACTCCATTTGTACTTAAAAGATTAGCAAAAGGAAATGATTAAGAAGAAATGTATTGCCATGATGCAATTACTGTGGAAGCAATCAGGTCCAACAGGGGAGCCGTACACCTCCTCCAAATTAAGAAAGCGCAAAAGCTAAAAGGCAGCAGCTTTTGCAATGCTGCAAAAGTTGGGAATTAGAGATGCGCGCATCAAATCGGATGAACACTGTTGGTGATTTCCACGCATAAGAGCGCCCCAAATGAACACAAAGGAATTACAAATTTACAATAGACAGGTAAAGACTGCATTTTTCGCAAGGCTGACGAATAAGCAGCGGAAACCATGTCCTTGTAGAGCAAAACAGCAGAAAAAAATCAAGAGAACAAATGCAAGAGTGAATCTGCATTTGGGCAAGAACAACAGGGGACATAAAAAAGGTATCGTTTTGATCAGTCAAAACCACCAGAGTTCCCCTCGGAACTCTCACGAATGTCTCAAAACCACCAAGAAGTTCGCTAGGCACCAAAAAAAAACCCGTTTCATCGAGAACTCAGATGAGTAACCGTCAATGGCAGAAACTCCAAAAGGACCCTAATAACAAATACTAGACGATGGGATTGCAATGGAGAAGACGATGAGCTTGCTATGCGAGATTAAGCTAGGAAACCACCACACTGGCGGCGGCACCACTGAAATATACCCCAAGATGAAATTTTTAGCAGAATGCCACCACAGGAAGAATGGGGGAAGAAGAGGAGAGAAAAAGGAACACCTTGTTGGAGGAAAGCGACAACGCCGTGCGCCCGTACGATCCCGCGTGGGAGGAGATCCAGGCCGTCGAAAGCGATCGAAAGATTTGTTCTTTTCGCCCCTCCCCTTTTCTTCTCCTTTCTTTCTTCCTCTTGGAGTTGTAGAGCGAGAGGTGTGCACAATGGAGTCTAGCCCTGAAAAGAATCTTCTTATAAGAGAGAGAGAGAGAGGAGATGGTCAAAGAAAAGGAAAGAGAGAGAGAGAAAGAGAAGCGATGATAAGAGAGAGAAAGTTTTGGTCTTTGAGAGGGATCATTTGGAGGCTTGGAGTCTGGAGAGCGGAGATGCTCTCTGCCCTTTCGCTCTCTTACAGTGGGACCCACATTAAGGGAAAAAGAAATAAAGATGGCACCTTGATTACATTACCCATAAGACGCCAAAACCAAACTTAAATGATGTCTCCCCTCCCACTGCCAACTGTGCTTAATGAACGCCACATCACGCGGCACTTGAACCTTTTTTATTTCAATTCAAAGCTCTTTCGAAATCGCGAGTAAATCCAGTGTACTCCGCTACTACTACAACTGGCTACTACAATTATTTATTTGGGTACATCTTAGTACTAGTGCTACTACCAAACAGTGTAGTCTAGCGACAAAGGAGTATGCGTGTTATGCAATGGAGTAGTAATATTTTGGTATGGAAGTTTACTTAATTTTACAGCATGAAAGTTGAGAGCTTCCGTAAGATTGAGAAAAAAGTTAGATTATTTATATGAATGTAAACGTAAAACAAGGGTTGTAAAACACAAAAAATTATATTGGTTTAGATGATCACAGGAAAAATACAGGAATTTAAAAAGAGATATAAGATTCAGTAAACTTTCCATAAGCTTATGTTAAAATTTTCCTACGAAAGTACCGAGGATTGAGGAATTCCATGATTCAACAGTGTTCATTTCTTTGTTCCAAACCGACATTTAGCAAAAAAAAGGATTCAAATCCTAAAAAAAATATTTATTTTTCCGTCGTTTCAAAGAGGCCCTGAGTGATATTTATTGGCTATTATGTGGTTGGCGTTTAGTTTATGGGAATTCCCACGCTATAGAGGAAGCCAAACGGAATACTAAAATTTTATTGTAAGGAGATAAAATGATACTTATTGACTTATATGCCCAGCATTCAATTCAAGAAAATTTGGTGCGTTCCAAAGGAAGCCTAGCGGATTTTATTCCTAGCTAAAGTTTTTTTCCTCATATCTTGAAAGGTTTATTTCATTGTTATCAGCTTGATAGGTGAAAAGTTCAATAAGACCCCCCCCCCCCCCCTCTCTACTCAGATTAACATAGGTCTAATTGTTAAAGCTACCATTGTAAAAGGAGAAGAATTAAGCTTGAAGTAAAACATGGGACATCTAAAGCTAGCCCACTTTGCTACAAGGACATTGGAATTGGATAGACAAGATTTCCATCCAGCTGATCCAAATAGTACTTGCACAAGACAGCCACTCAAATCTTTAAAAATGTGAGGACAGTTTTTATCATGTGCCCAAATATATGGTGTCCATCAGATTAAAAAAAATCATATGTATGAAGTACATTGCATAACTTGTGGTGCCAAAACCATTAAATGGCTGAAATAAATTCCATATGGCCCATCTGGAACAGTTATTGCATCCTCACATGCATGACCTAGAACTGACCAAGTCCCCAACAATAATTTGCACATTGCTCTTGAGATTGCCCATTTTGGGCGACTAAGGCTCCGTTCGAAGCTGAGTAAATAGAAAAAAACTTTATGCTTATTGAACTGTTAAACGATGTATTTTTTAAAATTTTTATATATAAAAATTACTTAAAAATCAAATAAATCTATTTTTTAAGTTTGTAATAATTAAAACCTAATTAATCATACGCTAATAGCTCACCTCGTTTTACGTGAACTTCGTCTTCTTTCTTTTTCCTCATCTTCAAACACTCCCTAATGGGGCCATGTTAATGGTGGCTATTTCATGACATGATAATTGTTGATAAATGAAGCAAGGAGCTTGAATTGTGGCCAAATATGTGTAACACACACACACACACACACACACACACACACACACACACACACACACACATATATATATATATATATATATATATATATATATATATATATATATATTCCAATTTTAGATTTTAGCTAGCTGTATACCGATCTTCCCACCTACTGTATTAAGAGGTTCACGATTTGTCGTGAATTATTTGGATAGAAGACAAAAGCTAAAAATGCGCTTGGAACACACATGAACATCACAAAAATTCACATCAATCGGTTTCTGCAAGATGGAAAATATAATAATGTTAACTATTTTATTAAAAAATAGTTTTATCATTTCCACTTTAAAAACCAGATTTTTTTTTTGTTTTGTATTTGGTGCTCAAATATTTAATTAAAAACTGCTTACAATTTTACCCTTGTTTAAAGGAAAATTTTGGCACCAATTATTGGGCTCCAATCCATGCTTGAAACGGAGGCCAAGGATGATGATATTTGCAGGAGGACTATGGAGCTCTGGCCCTTCAGCTGGTACATACCTTGATTACTACTACAACATGAGCATCTCTTTTCTCATTCATTCACTCGTTCCCATCATCCATGGCACGTACAGGTACTACCATACTTTTGTACCCTACCATCGACAAGAATAAATGTTTTCTTTTTGAAAAAAAAGCGACAAGAATCAATGGAAGTACTGTACATGTCAATGTGCTGTGTTCTGTTCCAATATATGCATGCAATTCAACCTTCTCATTATATTTCTCCTACTTACATCCTGTAGTCCACCAGCTTGAGAATATATATATATATATTTTTGGACGAACAGCTTGAGAATATTCCCCTCCACAATTACTATCATCATTCATTTGGTACAACTCAAATTTTCGGTATACTTTCTCTCCCTTCGATTACGAAAATATACCATTCTTGACAAACATTTTAACTCAAACTTCATGTGTACACATGTAATTAGCAGACAATACGACCGGAGAAAGAAATTTTCTTCTGAATTTTGTTTGAAGCAAAGTTAACTGGAAATCAATCTGATGAACAAGCCTCATCTCAAGTACCCATTTACGGATTTACCTTATCACCTTTCAGTGATATGACATAAAGAAAAAGAATTTCTATCTAGCTCTACCTTGTAGTACTGTATCTGCCTGAAAATTTGGGGCTTCTGGCTAGGCATCAGGATAGCACCTGAGATAAAATCAGAGGCAGAATGCTGAATGCACCAGATAATTTTGCACCACTCAGTTTCAACTTTCAACACTCAAGTGAAGTCGCCTTAAAGGACACTCATGAAAATGTACGTTATAGATCTTGAGTTACAGTTAAATTTTTTTCATAGAACTCCAGTTGATTCATTCACAGTGTTTTTTTCCTTTTTCTTTTGAAAGTTCCACCACAAGGAGACAATGTTCAGTCAATCAAGTCAATGAATAGAGTTGAAGACCCCAGGAATCGGGGCCTACACACAGAGACGCTAGGGAAAAAAGCCAAGAAAGAAATTAAGGGTCTCTTTAGTACAGTTTCTGTTCCGAGATTCTTGTTCCGTGAAATTAGGGTTGTATCAAATATTTTTGAGATCCTAAATAATATAGAGTGGAGCTGTCGCTCCGCTCCTAAAAATTATACTGCGAGAGTGGAGCGGCAGCGATGCCGCTCCTTAGCTCCGCTCCGCCCTTGGAGCAGAAGTTGTACTAAATAGGCCCTAACAGCAACATTATTCTGAATGCATTTTCTTTCTTTTTGAGTGTAACATTTTTCCTGTTTATCAGTTTTTATTATGGTGTTCCAGCTAAGACAAATAAAATAAAAAAATAAAAGCAATCATGCATCCCATGCATGTGCAGTAGTAGCATGATATGATAAAGCTTACGGATCTGAATTGGACGGTGGTGGTGGTAGCTGTTTCATAAATAATTCCAGGGCGCATGCAGGATGCAGTACATTTAAACTTGCACTGCTGCATATCTGAAGGTATGGCAACTGAGTCCAACCAGAAAGGAACCAAAACCTAATTAAGAAACCACAAGTGATCCTCTGCAAACTACTGCAAGAGACATGCATGGAAGGCCTTTCAGTTCACTATTTACTCCAATGCCAGCAAAGGACGATCGATACACATGTGTATATGCAAGGCAGAAGACGAGAGGTACGTAGGTATATATATATATAGCTCCATTGAAACGATTCATGAGCAGCCTCACTCATCTCACTCTCATGTATGAAAAAGAATGTCTCAGTGTCCCTGCAGCTAGCTACCCTGGCTTTCCGTAGCTCAACAATATTCTGATCTCACCTGATCCTTCTGTTGCATGCATGCTTAATTTCTGGTATTGTACAATCAGTTTTAATCTTACAAGAATGCAAGAGCTAGCACTGCAAGAGCTATTTCATTTCTTTCTCTGTTTGTTAGATATATGAAAGATGCATGAAGTGCAACTGAATGCATAAGAGGAGAAATCTGAACAATTCATTCATAGCATATGGCACCTCATTCCTGAGATGAAATTAGCGAATCTTCTCATGGCCTCTCTGGCAGATAAGATTGAGATCTTGATGCATTAACATGTTAATTTTCTGGGAAGCAACCCTGTATGGGAATGGGCAGGGTTCAGTTTTAGTACCAACTAATAAGAACAAGAGTGATTGATTCCCATTAAGGAGAAGATCACTCCATACGCATTTTTTTTAAAGGGGGACAAGATTGATCACATCAATCAACTCTTCCTATGCCAAAGTGATGAAAAACAATAGCAAAAGTTAGGACTAAGATTAGAGATGGACAACGCTACACTGTATTATGCCCATGATCAGGAGTTTGATAAGAGGGTATCATTAGCGGCGGAGCCACCTCTCGGGTCATCACCCAGGTTCGACATCGACACTTAACATGATATGTTGCTAGAATTTACCATAAAAATAACCGATAACCAGTAAAGACTCTTTAATTTGGAATGCAGGAATCTACTAAATTTCTTCAATCTTAAATTCTAAAATGAAAAAATTCCCGCGCTACGCAGCCAGCACTGGTGTCATTGTCTTTGTCTAATATACTACATAACAATCACCTCAGTGAGCATATATATTAGTATTTTGACGATAGTTCCAAGTAATCTCCAATGAACTACAGGTATATACCAACAACTTGATGCAGGCTTTGGAGGACGGGAAGTTTCTATGGAGGAGCAGAAGGTGCTCTCGATATGAGCAGATTAATTAATTGATATATAAATTAGTATACGACACTACTACCAATCTATATAGTATCTTTGTGCAAAGTATATGTTTGGAATATCTTGTGCCTTCTCTCCTCTTTTCCTATATCCATTTGGGTCGTGCCGGGGCTGCTGAGGAATGTGCATCAACTTCATCTAAGTAAATTAGTTTCTCTTTTCGATGCATTTTTAGATTTACTAGCGGCTACCATATCTGTGTGAAGTACTCTCCAAAATATAAACATCACTACTAAAAAACCATTTTGCAGTTCATCTGTAAATTCGGTTAAAAATTATACTTCCTCCGTTTTAAATTACTTGTCATTTTAGGCTTGTTCTAAGTCAAACGTTTAAATCTTTGACCGTTAGTTTCTATAAATTTATATAGTTTAACATCATAAGATTTATGTTTTTAGATTCACTATAAGAAATACTTTTATAATATATAAATCACATGTTAAACTACACGAATTTCTAAAAATTGATGGTCAAAATATAAATGTTTAACTTAAAACAAACCTAGAACGATAAGTACGCAACAATAAATTGATTTAAAATCAATCTTCATATATTACAAAAGGTCTGTTATTTGCAACAATGGGAAAACCTTTGTTGTTGTTACAATAATTAATTAGTTAAATCCATAATTAATTACTGCCCGAATATAACTATACATCAACAAGACTTTAAAAATAGATAAATAAACAAGTAAACCTACTTGTTATTAATATTACCTTAATATATAGTCTCAATGTAAATCAAAATCTAAATTGGCATAAAAAATGACGAAGTCTCATCCACTATCATAGAAATGGGCTTCAGTGCCTGTCGGCGAAACAGGAATAGGGGTCCCACATTCTCTGGAGACGCGTGGATCTTCCCCCACGTCAGCTCCCCCAGGGCCCATTTTCTGCACACGTGGCGGCGGGCTATTAGGAGTTGTCCCATTAAATGCTTGGGGCCGGGGCGCTGCCCGGGCCCGGAAGCGCCGCCCCCGAGCACGGGACCCGGGGCCTCGATGCCTCGTGCGCGTGGAGGGCCCGATGGGCTCTCCGCCCCGAGGAACGAGGCCGGCTCGAGCGGATCTGCTCCCAACTACCCGCATTAATAGAGAAGCGACGGCGCGCCTCTCGCCTATCTCCCGGCTGGACATGCGTGCGTCGTCATAATGACCCCCTATCGGCTGGCTCCCGATACAGTGAGAGGGCTCCGGTTTTCCACGGCCTGGCAGACGACGAGACGGGCCAAGCCGACGGCCTCGTCGCTGTCTGGCCGCCCGCAGCCGGCGAGGGAGGCGGCATCTAGCCGCCCGCGGCTGACACGGGAGGCGACGACCGTGACGGGCCAAGCCGACAGCGTCGTCACTGTCGGGCCGCCCGCAACTACCGACAGCCGGGCGACGATGAGACGCACCTCCCGAACGACTCAGCAGACGGCCGGAGCGCGGAGGTCGATGACAAGACGTAGCATACCTAATCTCTCTCTCAGGGATTAGGCGCAGGGGACTCCGTTTTGACATATAAAAGGAGGATCCACACCTGACGAAAGGACAGAGAATATCTGGCTGGAGCACACTCTAGTTACGGTTCTCCCTCTTCAGCTCCGGCCTCGAGCTAAGCTGACCTTGTAACACCGCGAATACATTCATCTCCAGATACCATCCACACAGGAGTAGGGTATTACGCCCCCGTTCGGCCCGAACCTGTATACTTCTCTGTGTCTTTCTTGTGCGCCGATTCTCCGACCATTGATTTTCTTCCACGCTGACGCCGACTCCGCCTGAGAACCACTCCCCTGGCCGAACCTCAAAGGGGGGTCTCCTAACTTCCCGCCGTCGGAGTTTCATCCTTCGACAGCTAGCGCGCCAGGTAGGGGGAGTTTTCTTCCTCAGGCGGAACGCCGACGTTCCCGACACCGACGCCCTTCATGGCTGGAGGTCATCGTCTGCGGGATTCCGACGAGGAGTCCGGCGACTACACCCCGCCGGGCAACGTTAGCCCGGTGGCAAGCCCGCCACCTTCTCCCTCTTCACCTTCCTGGGGGCGCACGGCGCGTACCCGGTGGGCAAAGCGCGCCCCGCGGCGGCCTGGTAGTGCGGCCTCGGCCCCTTCCCTCGCGGAGGGGGCCGGCAAGTGCCCCGCCGGGTCTGCCGCCGCCTCATCCATGAGGCGCGAACAGAGGCGCTGCCCCACGGCACGTCGCGGCCTCAACTTTCATTCGGCGACACCGCAGGAGGCCCTCTTGGCGGCAGAAGCTCTCCTGCGCCACCCCCCGGCATTCGCCGGGGGTGGAGGCCGGGAGCGGCGGTGGATTAGCGAGATCGCCGACTTGGTAGGCACCGCCCATCGCCGGGTCGCCGCCGACGGCCATGCAAGTGCTGGGACCTCTGACCGCGCGACTTCTAGCGCGAGCCGGTCTACCGCCCCGAACCAGAACCAAGCCCGGGGCGCGGGCGACCTCCGTAACCGGCTGAACCGGGCGCGGGCCCACGAGGACGCCCGGGTCACAATGGAGCGCCAGCGTGAGCGGCGCACGGACGCCGCCAGGCATTCCGAGGCCCCGGCCTCCAGTTTTGATCCACTAGTGGGAAACCGCCATCCATCGCCCGAGCCCACCCAGTACGGCTGCTCGGGTTGCCTGGCGCTCTCCCCAGGCCTCCGGCAGGTTCGCTGGCCGGCTAAGTTCTGGCCCAGCTTGCCAGAGAAATACGATGGCTCTGTCGACCCCTCGGAGTTCTTACAGATTTACACTACCGCCATCCAGGCAGCTGGTGGCGACGAGAAGGTGATGGCGAATTACTTCCCCGTTGCCCTCAAGGCCCAGGCTCGCTCCTGGATGATGAACCTCCCCGAGGGGTCGATCTACTCTTGGGAGAGTCTCTGCCACCAATTTGTGGCAAATTTCCAGGGCACCTTCCCACGCCCTGGGACCGAGGCGGACCTGCACGCCCTACGTCAGGGCAGGGACGAGGCGCTGAGACATTTTCTACAGCGCTTCAGCCAGGTTCACAACACAATCCCTCACATCGCCCTCCACGCGGTTATCCACGCGTTCTGCTCGGGCGTGCGCGACCAGCGCATGCTCGAGAAGTTGGGCACCCGCAACGTCCAAACTGCGGCCGAGCTGTTCAATCTCGCCGACCATTGCGCCCGCAAGAAGGAGGCCCGGGCGTGGAACAAGCCACGCCCCGAGGCCCCCAACCATGGCCCCGGAGAGGGCGGCGAATCCTCGCATTCCGCGTTACGGCGGGACAGAAGGAAGCGCCAGAAGGGCAAGGAGGTCGCCGAAAACTTCGCTTTGGCGGCCACCGGCCGCCCCCAGGGCGATGTCGCCCGCCGAGACGGCAACGGCGGCAAGCGGCAGAAAGCCACTCCTGCCCCATAGCCACCGGCTGCGGGCCGGAAGTGGTGCTCTGTCCACGAGACGGATCGCCACGACCTCACCGAGTGCCGCGCCGTCCATAACTTGGCCGAGCGCACCAAGAAGTTCCAGCAGGAGCGGCAGCAAGCCAAGCCCGCTCCCGAGTCGGAGCAGCCTCTCGAGTTCCAAGAACCCGAGAATGTCCTTGCCACCCTCGACGGCGGGGCGCACGCTCACTCCTCGCGCCGTGGCTTCAAGGCCATGAAGCGCGAGCTCTTGGCTGCGACATCGGGCCCCGAGGTGTCCCGGAGGCTGAAGTGGTCGGACACCCCGATCACCTTCGGCCCCGCGGACCATCCGGTCCGGGTACCCGGTGAGGGACAGCTCGCCTTGGCTGTCTCCCCCACCATATGCAACGTCAAGGTGGGCCGCGTCCTTGTTGACGGGGGCGCCGCCCTCAATATCCTTTCCCCCGAAGTCTTCGAGAAGATCAAGGCCCCGGGGATGAGCCTTGCGCCCTCGTTGCCCATCATTGGGATTACGAAGGGCCTCACTTGGCCTCTCGGCCAGGTCTCATTGCCCGTCACCTTCGGTGACCGCGGCAACTTCCGCACCGAGCGCATCGTCTTCGATGTCGCCGAGTGCAACCTTCCCTACAACGCGGTGCTCGGGCGCCCCGCGTTGGTGAAGTTCATGGCGGTTACGCACTACGCGTACCTAACCATGAAGCTTCCGGGCCCCTCGGGCTCGATCTCAGTCCTAGGGGACGTGAAGGCCGCCCTCTCGTGTGCCGAGCAGCGTGCGGCCGACATCCCCCCAGCGGCCCCCGACGCGGCGGGTGACGCGGGGCCCTCGCTGCTCCGTGCCCCCAAGCCGCGCATCGTCGCCACCGACACGGAGCTGACCAAGGAGGTCGTCCTCGGCGACGACTGGTCCCGGACCGTCAAGATCGGCGGTTCGCTGGACAACAAATAGGAAAGTGCGCTCGTCGCCTTCCTTCGGGCAAACTCCGACGTCTTCGCCTGGCAACCGTCGGATATGCCCGGGGTCCCCAGGGGGGTGATTGAGCATCGCTTAGCCGTCCGCGCGGGCTCGCGCCCGGTGCGGCAGAAGGTACGACGGCAGGCCCCGGAGCGCCAAGCCTTTATCCGCGAGGAGATCGACAAGCTTCTCGCTGCCGGCTTCATCCGCGAGGTTGTCCACCCCGAGTGGCTGGCCAACCCGGTCGTCGTCCCCAAGTCCAACGGAAAGCTGCGCATGTGCATAGACTACACAGACCTCAATAAGGCTTGCCCCAAAGACCCATTCCCTCTGCCTCGCGTAGACCAGATAGTCAACTCCACTGCGGGGTGCGACCTTTTGTGTTTTCTAGATGCCTACTCTGGTTATCATCAAATCCGGATGGCGGAGGAGGATGAGGAAAAAACTTCTTTCATTACCCCTCAGGGGGCTTATTGTTATGTTTGCATGCCTTTTGGGTTAAAGAATGCTTGTTCCACTTTCCAGCGTGCTGTCCGTATAACATTTGAATCGCAGCTAGGTCGCAATATGGAGGCCTACGTAGATGATTTGGTGTTGAAGTCGCACGACCACGCCACTATGCTCCACGATTTGGCCGAGACGTTCAGCAACCTTCGATGCACGAGGATGAAGCTGAACTCGGACAAGTGCGTCTTCGGGGTCCCAGCCGGCAAGCTCCTCGGGTTCCTCGTGTCCAGCCGCGGCATTGAGGCGAACCCGGAGAAGATAGCGGCAATCGACCGCATGCGCCCCCCGACGAGGCTACGGGAGGCCCAGAAGCTGTCAGGGTGCGTGGCCGCACTAGGTCGCTTCATCTCCAGGCTTGGAGAGCGTGCCCTCTCCCTATTCAAGCTCCTCAAGAAATCCGGGCAGTTCACCTGGACGGATGAGGCGGATCACGCCCTTGATGAGCTCAAGAGGTACCTGACTACACCCCCTGTCCTCGTGGCACCAGCACCAGACGAGCCCTTGTTGCTCTACATCGCGGCAACCCCGCAGGTGGTAAGCGCGGCACTCGTCGTCGAGCGCCCCTTGCCAAGCAGGCGCGCGACCCGGGATTCACCTCCCAGGCCCGCCACCGCGGAGCCCGAACCTGGGCAGCCTCGCCAAGGCGAGCGCGAGCCCGGGGACGCGGCGCCCGGGACAATCCCAACATTCCACCCGGGGCCCCAAGGTCCCAGGTCCATACCTGTTCCCATAGGCGAGAGCTTGCTCCCTCCCAGGGGAGCTGAGCCCGGGCCCCCGGCCCTTGTCGGGCCGGCGTCGGGAAACACGCAGCAGAAGCCGGTGTACTTCGTCAGCGAGGTACTCCGTGACGCCAAATCGCGCTATCCCCAGGCGCAAAAGATGCTCTATGCAGTTCTCATCGCATCCAGGAAACTTCGCCACTACTTCCAGGCGCACAAGGTATCCGTAGTCACATCCTTCCCCCTCGGGCAGATATTGCATAACCGGGAGGGAACGGGCCGTGTTGCTAAGTAGGCGGTCGAGCTCGCCGAGTTCGACCTCCATTTCCAAGCGCGCCATGCCATCAAAAGCCAAGTCCTGGCGGATTTTTTGGCGGAGTAGACGCCGGGGCCCGAGCCGGATCCTGTGCTGGACACCGGATTCCCGGCCCCCGGGCTGTCGCCCGACCTGCGCCTCCACTGGATAATGAACTTCGACGGCTCCTGCGCCAGGCGGGCTCGTCGTCCCAGCGCCGGGGCCGGGGTCGTCCTCGTATCACCCGCCGGGGACGAGTTCCGCTTCGTCGTCCACCTCAACTTCGGAGCCACCAACAACATGGCCGAGTACGAGGGGTTTCTCGCCGGCCTCCGGGCCGCGATCGCCCTCGGGGTGCGACGGTTGTGCACGCAAGGCGACTCCGAGCTCGTCATCAACCAAGTATCCGGGGAGTACCAGACCCTGGACCCCCAATTGGCCGCGTATGTGGACGAAGTGCGAGGCTTGAGCGCCGCTTCGACAACCTCACGCTTCGCCACGTCCCTCGCAGTTGCAACCTCGCCGCCGATGAGCTCTCAAGGCTGGCCTCCTCGCGGGCGCCAGTCTCCTCGGGGGTTTTCCAGGAAGCCCTCGAGACCCCCTCGGCGCGCTCACCCAGGACCTTGGGGACCGCCCCCGAGCCCGGGTCTGAGCCTGACACGCGCTCCCGGCCCCAGGATTTGGTCCTTGTGGCCAGACCCAGCACGCCTTCCTGGATGGACGAAATCCGGGCATATCTTCTCCGAGCGCATCTCCCCGAAGACGACGCGGAAGCAGAGAGAATCGCTCGCTCGTCCAAGCGCTACGTCATGGTAGAAGGGGACCTCTACCGGTGCGGCGCCAACGGCGTCCTGCTCAAGTGCATTCTGCACGACTCCGGCGTCGAGATCCTCGCCGACATCCACGAAGGGGAGTGTGGCAGTGTTGACGCCGAAAACCGCCGGGTGTGCCAAAAAGCTTGCCGACGATCTGGTTCGGCGTCTGGTGACACGCGAAGGCCTGGGAGATCTGCTTAGCTCCAGTGCAGGTCCTAAAATATTTGAGGTTCGCGGGCGTGCCAGTCAATTTGACCCAGCAATTGACAAGGAGATGAAGAAATTAGATTACTGATCCAATCGGCCAGCAAGCCGATACGGATTCCTTCCAGCCGATGCCGCTATGCTCGTGCCTGGGCCTCTGCCTGTACTCGCGCCCGGGTCTCGTGCTCGCGTCCGGGTCCTTGTTGGTCCTCGTGCCCGAATCGGCAGCAAGTGCGCAATCGGCTATCGGCCGATACGGGCTGATATAGACTCCTCGTAGCCGATAGCCGATGGCACCTGTGTATCGGCTAGGAAACCGATAGTGCTATGAGCAAATAGGCAAGATGTCAGTATAACATGTGCATCGGCTAGGAGCCGATTATCAATAGATAAGCAAAAATAGTAAGCCAGCCGACTGCCGAGGAAACACATGTGCATCGGTTAGAAAACCGATGATAATATAGATGACAAACAGTAAGGATAATACAGTCGGCTTTATAAAAAGATAACCTATCGGCTAAGCACTCCGATAGAACGTCGCATATACACCGATCGGCTCGGCAAGGATAAATCTATTATTATCGATCTAGTAGTTCAAACCTAACTGATGCAGCACAGATCGATAATAGTAAAGGAACCTCAACGAGCCGATAGACCTAATGCAACTGTGATGAAAATAACTTACCGGCTATACATTCCGATAAGACGCTTGCACAAAGGATATCAGCCTAACAGGAATAATTTATCGCTAGCAGTTTAGTAGGTCGGACCCAACCGATGCAGCACAAACTGATGATAAACTACCCCCGATAAACTGATAAAAACTATGCACGCGTGATGTGATATACCTGACCAGCCTAAGAGGTCGGACCGAACCGATGCAGCCGTAGACAGATCCGATACACCGTGGTAAGCCGACTACCATAGACCGACTAGAATATCGGACCTAACCGAGAAAGTCCTAGCCGATTGGTAGTCGGGGTAACGAGACTTACCCTCTCGCAGGAGTTCGGACCTAACCGATGCAGCCCCGCTCGAGAAGCAAGAACCCGTTGGTAAAGGGTGGCGATGCGCCGAAGTTGTATTGATCGATTAGATAATTTACAAGGTGCCCGGGCATACGTATATATACCCCGAGTTACAAGAGTCCTTATAGGACACGGAACAGGACTTTCCTAACTAGAAAAGGAAAACTAACAGACCTGATCAGACAAGAGATCAGGTTTCCTAAAAGATAAAACTATCTAATAGATAAGATAAATAACTGCCATAACGTGGTCTTCACGATTCCTTCCCAAGCTCGGACTCTACTGGATTAGTTTCCAATGGCTGATATCGCTTCTTTCCTTAACCGAACATGGTAACGACCCGTACCAAATTTTGGCGTTAACATTATGCCCCAATTTCGGAGTTTGTTATCAAACTTCGAAATTCTTCTTCTGTTTGGGCCTCAATATTCCTTCCTGGCCTCTTGAAGTCGGCTTTCATGAGCCGATACCTTTTGTACTAGGTGTGCTAGACTCTTGAAGTCTTCTGATGAAAATCTTTCCTTGATCGGAGCCACCAAACCTTGGAATGCTAACTCGGCCAGCTGTGCATCATCCAGACTTAAACTATAACATCGGCTTCTAACATCACGAAATCGCTGGATATATTCTGCGACTGATTCCTCCGGCTTCTGTATTACCGATGTTAAGTCTATCAAACTCATCTCCTGACTCCCCATAAAGAAATACTTGTGGAACTGCTTTTCCAGATCGGCCCAACCTCGAACTGAGTTAGGTGGCAATGAAGAAAACCATGTAAAGGCCGATTCGGATAATGATAACGGGAGAGTCTAACTCTCAAAGCTTCTACGCGATGCCTTCCACATTGAGCCAAGAATCGGCTGACATGTTCCACTGTAGATACATCATCTTGCCCTGAGAATTTGGAGAAGTCTGGTACTCTGTATCGGACGTGGCAACGGAACTCTATCAAACCAATCTGGATATGGATGCCGATACATAAATGTTTCCTCCTTTGGTCTTAAACGAATTGTTCTCTCATCACCTCTGTGATTCTTGCTGTCAAATCTTCTTCTCTTGGATTTCACCGTAATAACGCAGAGGTGGAGTTGATAGCCGATTCTGATTCTGATATTCCCTCGGATAGTTGTACTCAGGAACAGCTTCTGGATAACTCTGTTGATGCCCCCATAGTACGCAGTTTGATATCCTTGAGGAATCCCATTCTTGTTGCCCCCCGGGTATTTGAATCGGCTCCACTGCCTTCTTGATCAAGCTCTGTAATGTGTTCACCAATATCCCAGATTGATCGGTCAACGCATGATGAACTGCTTTATTAAACATGTCTTGGATCGGCTTTTGTGAACTTGTAGGCGATATATGGCTCGATTCGTCAATGAGAACAGGCTTTGGAAACTGTAATTTTTGAATCGGCCCTTGATCTGTCATGCCGAAGGATTCTAGACAAAGCTTCTGAAATTCAGCAATGTTCTGCTCCACTTGTTGTCTCTGTTCTTCGGTCAAGTCTTCCATTGTGACTGGGATTATATTATCTGTACTGACTCTTTTCCAGCCATGTTGAAGTTCTGTGTCCCACTGAAATGGGCGTGCCAAAAACGTGTTGACGCCCGAAAACCGCCGGGTGTGCCAAAAAGCTTGCCGACGATCTGGTTCGGCGTCTGGTGACACGCGAAGGCCTGGGAGATCTGCTTAGCTCCTAAGTGCAGGTCCCTAAAGATATTGAGGTTCGCGGGCGTGCCAGTCAATTTGACCCAGCAATTGACAAGGAGATGAAGAAATTAGATTACTGATCCAATCGGCCAGAAGCGATACGGATTCCTTCCAGCCGATGCGCTATGCTCGTGCCTGGGCCTCTGCCTGTACTCGCGCCCCGGGTCTCGTGCTCGCGTCCGGGTCCTTGTTGGTCCTCGTGCCCGAATCGCGCAAGTGCGCAATCGGCTATCGGCCGATACGGGCTGATATAGACTCCTCGTACCGATAGCCGATGGCAACCTGTGTATCGGCTAGGAAACCGATAGTGCTATGAGCAAATAGGCAAGATGTCAGTATAACATGTGCATCGGCTAGGAGCCGATTATCAATAGATAAGCAAAAATAGTAAGCCAGCCGACTGCGAGGAAACACAATGTGCAATCGGTTAGAAAACCGATGATAATATAGATTGACAAAACAGTAAAGGATAATACAGTCGGCTTTATAAAAAGATAACCTATCGGCTTAAGCACTCCGATAGAACGTCGCATATACACCGATCGCTCGGCAAGGATAAATCTATTATTATCGATCTAGTAGTTCAAACCTAACTGATGCAGCACAGATCGATAATAGTAAAGAACCTCAACGAGCCGATAGACCTAATGCAACTGTGATGAAAATAACTTACCGGCTATACATTCCGATAAGACGCTTGCACAAAGGATATCAGCCTAACAGGAATAATTTATCGCTAGCAGTTTAGTAGGTCGGACCCAACCGATGCAGCACAAACTGATGATAAATACCCCCGATAAACTGATAAAAACTATGCACGCGTGATGTGATATACCTGACCAGCTAAGGTCGGACCGAACCGATGCAGCCGTAGACAGATCCGATACACCGTGGTAAGCCGACTACCATAGACCGACTAGAATATCGGACCTAACCGAGAAAGTCCTAGCCGATGGTAGTCGGGGTAACGAGACTTACCTCTCGCAGGAGTTCGGACCTAACCGATGCAGCCCGCTCGAGAAGCAAGAACCCGTGGTAAAGGGTGGCGATGCGCCGAAGTTGTATTGATCGATTAGATAATTTACAAGGTGCCCGGGCATACGTATATATACCCCGAGTTACAAGAGTCCTTATAGGACACGGAAAGGACTTTCCTAACTAGAAAAGGAAAACTAACAGACCTGATCAGACAAGAGATCAGGTTCCTAAAGATAAAACTATCTAATAGATAAGATAAATAACTGCCATAACGTGGTCTTCACGATTCCTTCCCAAGCTCGGACTCTACTGGATTAGTTTCCAATGGCTGATATCGCTTCTTTCCTTAACCGAACATGGTAACGACCCGTACCAAATTTTGGCGTTAACAGGCAGTCACGCCGCATTTCGATCCCTGGTCGGTAAGGCTTTCCGGCAAGGATTTTATTGGCCCACGGCTTTGCAGGACGCGTTCGACCTCGTCCAGCGCTGCCGCGCATGCCAGTTTCATGCCAAACAGAGCCACCAGCCGGCACAAGCACTCCAGGTAATCCCCCTGTCCTGGCCCTTCGCGGTCTGGGGACTCAATATCCTCGGCCCCTTCCCCCGGGCGGTCGGGGGTTATCGGCATCTGTATGTCGCCATCGACAAGTTCACGAAGTGGCCGGAGGCGTTCCCCGTAGTCGACATCGACAAGCACTCAGCGCTCAAATTCATCCGGGGAATCACCAGCCGCTTCGGAGTCCCTAACCGCATCATTACCGACAACGGCACGCAGTTCACGAGCGAGCTCTTCGGCGAGTACTGCTCCGACGTCGGCATCAAGCTCTGCTTCGCCTCCCCTGCCCACCCTACGAGCAATGGGCAGGCCGAGCGGGCGAACGCGAAGATCATGCGGGGCCTCAAAACAAGGTCCTATAACGACCTCAAAAAGCATGGCGTCAAGTGGATCGACGAGCTCCCGGCGGTCCTATGGGCGAATCGTACCACACCAAGCCGGGCGACCAGGGAGACCCCATTCTTCCTGGTGTACGGGGCCGAAGCCGTCCTGCCATCAGAGCTAACCTTCGGCTCTCCCCGGGTACTGCGCTACAGCGACGACGTCGACCACGACAACGTGCAACTCGACAAACTCGACTTCCTCGAGGAACGAAGGCGGCGCGCCTCGCTCCGCGTCGCTCGTTATCAACAGAGCCTCAGGCGCTACCATCAGCGTAAGGTTCGGGCCCGGTCACTCAAGGGGGGGGGACTTAGTTCTCCGCCGTGTCCTCACACGTACCGGAAAGAATAAACTTTCCCCCATGTGGGAAGGCCCCTTCCTGGTGATCGGTGCCTCCCAACCGGGCTCGGTAAGGTTGGGCCAAGAAGACGGGACCCCGCTTCCCAATCCCTGGAATATCGAACATCTTCGCAAATTTTATCCATAAGCATATCCTGTAAGTTACGGGATGCTCGGGCCAGCGCCGGTTTTCTTCCAATCTCGGCACTGGCCGGGGGCCCCATATGTATTCGCCTTCGTATATAGCTTTTTAATATCTTTCCCGGTGTCGTCCCTTTTGTCTGTTTCCATGTGTTGCGCTCGTGGCTGTCTCATCCCTTGGGGGCATAACCGGGCCGCGCCCGTGCGACAGTTGGGGTTCGCGCATTATCATCAGTTCCCTACTGACGAGTAACCGCATCCGACGTGCTAGGTTCAAGACGTTGTCGAGCTCGCGGGGACCTAAGGGTGCCCTCCGGGAGGCGCCCCGGGTCCCGGCGGCTCCGGCGCCTTGCCTGGCTAGCTTCGGACTCGGTTCTCTCCGGAGGTAGGGGGTGAAATGGTTATGCGTGGCCTTTTCCTCCGCACGGTCGCGACTCTGAGGACGCGTTCAGGAGATGATCGACGCCACGATTCGTAGCATGGAGTGGACAAGGGAACGAGCCAGATACTCTCACAGTTCACTGTGCGCAGATTAGGCCTTTCCCCAGCGGGCTGAAGAAGGGGACCCGGGGTCACGCCCCGGTAATGAGTCCCGGGAACGGGAACGTCCTTGGGACCCCGGACCCGAGGTGAATGCGCGGGGAAGGCGTTCCCGGGACTGACCTGTGCTCGGGCCCAGCCTGGGGGCCCCACCCCCAGATCTGTTCCCGGCGGCGATCCTCGGCCCAGGGGCTAGCAGCTCTCCTGGACCTGGAGTCGTGCTCGCGGAACCGTGCTACCCTGACCGGCAATCCAGATAAGTAATCTTGCCTGACTGTACATACCGCTCAATTCCTATTTCTCCTCCCACTTGTGTGGCCGCGTGTTTTGCTCTCCTCGGCTCCGGGGGCAAAGTGGAGTCTGCCAGGCCGAGCGCGGGGGCCACCGGTTTAGTGTCGCCCTAGTTGCTGAGGCCCGGTGGTCAGGTCGTGGACCGCGCCCCGGGCACTATCGATGCTCCGGGGTCTCGGGCAAAGTCCCCCTGTCGGGCCTGCCTAGATTCCCGGGGCGGGCTATGGTGCCCGGTCGGCCAGTTCCTCCCCGGCCACGGCCGAGGCGCTGGATACTTCGCTGCCCGGGGACCCCGTACGCGGCTAGGGCCGGCTCCCGAGGGGCTTCCGGCGAGTTAGGAGGCTCGAGCTTAGCACTTCGGCCATACCTAATACGCGTGGGGCTCCCTTTCGTATTTTTCGCTCTCTAGCAGCCTTCTCCCGGGATTCGGCATCGCCCGGGGCCAGGGAGGGTCCCTAGGCCTGGGAGACTCATGCTTGGTTCCTCGCGTTCTCGGGGACCGAGTCCCCGGGGCGGGCAACCACCAAGCCCGCAGCACTCGGGAGCCGAGCTCCCGGGGCGGTCGGCGCGGGAGGCGTGGGAGGCCAAGTAACAGCCGCCTCCCGCGAGGAGGAGCGAAGCTCGGACTGTCCGCTTGGGAATCGGACAATCCGGGCTGCCCCGATGGGGACTTAACCGTCCCAGGGACTAAGTTCCCAGGGCGAGCGGTTACGCTGGGCCCCAAGGAGGGCTTACGCGCTGCGACCAGTCACAGCCGCCGGGCTTAGACTCAGGCGACACCCGGAGCTCGGTGTTCCCGGGCCCGGGATAACAACAAGTATTGAGCATCCAGGGCGCGAAGGCCCGAAAATAAGCAACACCCAAATATAAGCTACTCCCAGTACAATAGGCAAAGGTGCGAAAACACAAACATAGTTATATACACACACGGATGTCTTTCTTTGTACAGACAGGAGAAGTCAAGTGCAAGCATCGCGGAGGACCGGGGCGTCGCCGCGCGGGGGGAGATCACTCATCGGGCCCGGTCTCTTCGCCGGATTCGTCGGTCCCCGGATTCTCGAGGTGTTCCCCCCGGTTGAAGAATCTGGCCACCGTCGCAGCAGCATCAGCCACGGCTTTCCGAGCCTCTTCTTCCCCGTCGGCGGGGAATCCCTCCAGCACCGGGGCCAGGGAAAACTCAGCGTCTCGAGCCCGGTAGCAGCCAAGGACGTACTCCGCCACCCGCGTGGCAAGCTCTGTTCCTTCCTTCTCCAGGACCTCATGGATTCTCTGGGGGAGCAAGTCCAGCGTGTCCAGCAAGTCGCCGAGCTCCACCAGCTCCTGACCGACCCCGGTTGGCCCCCCGGACCTCCGCGGAGGAGCCCGGATGCCGATGCGCTTGAGACACCCCCGGACCTCGGAGCCGTACCGCCCCAGGCAGGCCGAGATCTCGCTGTCGAGGTCCTTCCGGAGGGCGAGGCTATTTTGCGCCAGTCTCAGCCGTTTCTCCGCCCTGGCCAACTTCTCGGCTGAACTCGCCGCGCTTCCCGATGACGGGGAGCCGCTAGACGCGGCCCCGCGCGCTACGGCCTCGAAGCCGACTGCGTGTTCCCGGGAGGCCTCCATTTCTGCCTGCTGGGCCTCGGCAGCCTTCACCGCCGCCTCCCGCCGGGCCAGAGAGTTCTCTTTCTCCTCCAGGAGCGCCTCTCGCGTCCC
Source organism: Oryza meyeriana var. granulata (assembly GCA_003991445.1). Taxonomy (NCBI): domain Eukaryota; kingdom Viridiplantae; phylum Streptophyta; class Magnoliopsida; order Poales; family Poaceae; genus Oryza; species Oryza meyeriana. The sequence continues at coordinate 113,377 of RYFJ01003660.1, read as the reverse complement.
GAGAGCCTCGGCTTCGGCGTCTACGTCGGCGGCCAGCATCTTTGCCTGCTCTTGCTCGCGCCGGTGGTCGGCCTCTCGCTTTTCGAGGTTTTCTTCCCAGGACACCAGCCTCTTCTCCTTGCTCAGGAGGCGGCTCATGCCGTCCTGGGCCATGGCGCTGGAAAGCTTGGCGGCCTCCTCGCTGATCACCGCGGCTTCCTCTCGCGCACTGATCCCACGCTCCCGGGCCACGAGACCGGCCTCCTTGCCCCGGAGGCGGTCCTCCCAGGAGGACATCTCCTTCTCCCGCGCTTCCATCACCGACCGGGCACGGGAGGCCTCGTCTGCGGCAAGCTTGGCGGCGGCCCCCAGTTGGGCGATGCGTTTCTCCGCCGCCTCGACCTCCTGCCGGCGGGTCGTCACGAAGATTTCAGTGGCAACCATACGGGCGGTGAGCCCCTCCATCGCCGCTGCGATCGCTGCTCGCCCGCTCTCGAGTTCCGCCCGGACCCGGGTGGACTCGCGTTGCTCCGACGGGCTGCCACCTGTACTTCGCGGCGGCGATCACCAGTGCCCCAACGCGGCGTGTAGCGTCTCGTGTCCGCGCGCCCCGCCGGCCGCTGGGCAGCAAAAAGGACAGGGCCGCTCCCCTCTCGCGGGAAACGGCTGGGCCCTGGCGTCCCTTCCTCCCTCCATAGCAGGGACTTCAGTCGGCTCCGTGAAGGCCCGCTCTGGCGTGGCCGCCGCGGCCCCATATTCGCCACCGTGCTCGCGATGGAGGGGGCGTGGAGGGACGCGCCGGCGCCATCGGCGCGCCCCCAGTACTGCCCACGGCTGGGGCCGACGGCACCATCGTCAGCCCCTGGCTCTTCCTATAAGGGCCGAAACCGGACAGGTAAGAGCTAGGTTGAGAAACACAAGAGGAAATGTGCTAGCGAGAAGGAGCGAGGGGGGTCGAAGCGCTTACCTAGCCTGGGGCCCCTTGAAGCTCCATGGCTTGGGACTCAAAAGTGGCTGGCTGCCGCCGCGGAATCCTGTCTTCCCTAGCGGTGCGCCCGGGACGGCGACGCTGGCCGGAGCTTCTGGCGCTTCCGACGCCAGCTCAATGGCGCCCCTGTGCCCGCGGGGGCCTCGTTGCCCCCACGCCTGGACCGCCTTTGGGCCCGGTCCCGGGGGCTGGGGTCGCCACCCATGGCTCTGGGGACAGGACCCGAGCGACGCCTGCCGGCGCCACACAAGCAGTGGCCGCCATAGTAGTCCCGGTCCTCCCGGGGTCCGCGCTGCTCGGAGAGGTAGCGGCCGGAACGACCGCCGCTGGGGCAACAATCTTCATCTTTTTGATCGCCGCGAGTCCTGGATCGGGCCCCGCTGGTCGCTTCCCCTCCTTCTTGGACAATATCGGCACTCCGACCGGCACATCTTCTCCCTCCGAGGCGTCGAGTACTCGACGACCTTTGGGGGTAACCTGCAAGACAATGATGCCCACGGCGTCGAAACGCAGGAGACCCTTCTGGATCCTCGCCGTCCGCGGTCACTGCAAAGCGGCGTCACGCCGTCCGGGAGCGCGCGGTCCGCCGCGCCCCCTCCTTCCAGCGCCGACGCCATTAGCAAACCCATCGCCGCCTTGCTCAGGTCATCGGGGTGGGTCCTGGTGATGTCCTTGGGCCCGGTATATAGCCAACAGGCCCGGGACCTCCTGTTGAGCGGCGCCAGTCGCCGGCTGAGGAAATCGCCGACGACCATATACGCATTCAGCCCAGCCGTGACCAGGCTAGCGATGCGCGCCAACACTGGCGCTAACCGCGTGTCTTCCGGCGGTGACTCGGTCCAGCTCTTCACCTTCTGGGCCGCCTCGGTCGGGAGCCGGAGCCGGTCGTTGGCGTCGACACCGACGTAGACCCAGTTCTGGCGCCATAAATCCCATTTGTTTTTCAGTGCCATCGGGATGAACTCGACGCCAGGGCGGCTGTGAAAGTACACACAACCTACCCGCTCTGGTAGGTCGGTGGCCTTGTTCTTCGGCGCGCTCTTCATGGTGAAGTAGCGCCGGAAAAGGTCCACCGAAGGCATAATGCCCACGAACATCTCGCACAAGCGAGCGAAAACCCCCAGCACCATCACGGCATTGGGGGTCAAATGCAGCATCTGCACCTGATACGTCTCCAACACTTGGAAGAAGAAGTCAGAGAATGGCGGGACTAACCCGCCGACCGCGTAATCAACGAAGTACACTGCTTCATTGGGCCCCTTCGGCGACGGCTTCGACTCGCCGGGGCGCACCTCGATCGCCGCCCTCCATCGTGTAGCGGCCGGCATCATCCTCTTCACCTGCTCCGCCCCGGCGCCGTCGTCCACGCGCGACGGCAGGATCGCCCCAGTCCAGTGGCCTTACCCCGCGGCCGGCGCGTGGCATCGCGAATGCAGCGGAGAGAGTGGTTGAAGGGAGAAGAAAGCGAAGAGAAGTGCGTGCGAACGGGGGACCTGGGCTCTGGACGCAAAGAGCAACAGGAGCGGCGGCGGTTCAACTGGGCGATGGAGGAAGCCAGCCGCTGCCCGCTGTTGCTTATAGCCTCGGAGAACCCGTGGAGCGCCGCTTCAAGTCCACCATTACGGTCCCCGATTTGCGGGCCGAAAGTGGAGACTCTCACCTCGCCTCGTCCCACCCCGGGCAGTTGAGGCGACCTCGTCTCGTTTCCTGCTAAACCCGGTGGGCCCCGTGTCTCTTCGTTTCCCCAAGACATGGTCCTGTTCCTGCCCGGATTAAGTCCCGGTCGAGCAACAGGCCCAAGGGCCACTGTCGGCGAAACAGGAATGGGGGTCCCACATTCTCTGGAGACGCGTGGATCTTCCCCCACGTCAGCTCCCCCAGAGCCCATTTCTACACACGTGGCGGCGGGCTATTAGGAGTTGTCCCATTAAATGCTTGGGGCCGGGGCGCTGCCCGGGCCCGGAAGCGCCACCCCCCGGCACGGGACCCGGGGCCTCGGTGCCTCGTGCGCGTGGAGGGCCCGATGGGCTCTCCGCCCCGAGGAACGAGGCCGGCTCGAGCGGATCTGCTCCCAACTACCCGCATTAATAGAGAAGCGACGGCGCGCCTCCGGCCTGTCTCCCGGCTGGACATGCGTGCGTCGTCATAATGACCCCCTGTCGGCTGGCTCCCGATACAGTGAGAGGGCTCCGGTTTTCCACGGCCTGGCAGACGACGAGACGGGCCAAGCCGACGGCCTCGTCGCTATCTGGCCGCCCGCAGCCGGCGAGGGAGGCGGCATCTAGCCGCCCGCGGCTGACACGGGAGGCGACGACCGTGACGGGACAAGCTGGCAGCGTCGTCACTGTCGGGCCGCCCGCAACTACCGACAGCCGGGCGACGATGAGACGCGCCTCCCGGACGACTCAGCAGACGGCCGGAGCGCGGAGGTCGATGACAAGACGTAGCATACCTAATCTCTCTCTCAGGGATTAGGCGCAGGGGACTCCGTTTTGACATATAAAAGGAGGATCCACACCTGACGAAAGGACAGAGAATATCTGGCTGGAGCACACTCTAGTTACGGTTCTCCCTCTTCAGCTCCGGCCTCGAGCTAAGCTGACCTTGTAACACCACGAATACATTCATCTCCAGATACCATCCACATAGGAGTAGGGTATTATGCCCCCGTGTGGCCCGAACCTGTATACTTCTCTGTGTCTTTCTTGTGCGCTGATTCTCCGACCATTGATTTTCTTCCACGCTGACGCCGACTCCGCCTGAGAACCACTCCCCTGGTCAAACCTCAAAGGGGGGTCTCCTGACTTCCCGCCGTCGGAGTTTCATCCTTCGACAGTGCCGGTTCCAAAGGGGCAACAGCGTCAGTTTTGGAACCGGCATATCTTTGGGGGCACTGATGAGATGTCCCAATCAATGCCGGATGTGGTACTTGGCACTGATGTTGTCCAACAAATAAAAAAAAAGCCGGCTCGAATGGAGCCGAGCTTCGAGCGAATCGATACAAATCAGTGTGAAATTTTAGATCAATACCGAATCGAGTTCACAAGTTTATAGATAACACATCTCATTACAGATCAACACATAATCAAAAAAAATCAACAAAGAACCAAAAAATTAGTACATGAAGTCAACACGTTGCTCGCCGGAGGTCGTCGCAGCTGCTAAGGCTGCCGCTTGCTCGCCACCCCTCACCTGCTGCCGCTGCGACTGCTGCTCGTTGGGAAGATGGGGGGGAGAGAGAGAGCGATGGTTGGGAAGTTGGAGATAAGAAGATATGGGAGAGGGAGAGAACACTGTAGTTGGTCGGCTCCTTGATCGGCTCAATCCTATCAGTGCCGGTTAATTAGAAAACTGGTACTGATATCCCACACATCAGTGCCGGTTTTTCTAATTAACCGGTACTGATACTATTAGTTTTGGTTTTTTATGAACCGGCACTAATGTGGTGCATCAGTGTCGGTTCTTTTCCATAGAGGGCATAGGGCGGGTATGTGGGTGGAAAACCACCTATCAGTACCAGGTTTTCCACAACCAACACTGATAAGGTGGTACGATTGAGCAATTTTGTAGTAGTGATCTACTATCTCTCTCTCCAAAGTAGATCTAGATTTGGCCTAGATCTAAAAAATACCATCTCTAGCCTTAAAAACATGACATTGGAGCTATATATGGAAGATCTACACCATTGAAGTAAGACATGGCTACAAAGTTTTAGCTAATTCGAACTTCATCAAGTAGTAACAAACCACAAGTACACATGTACAAACCCTAATTATTAACTATATAATTAGGCAATAAATTTATGTGGGAACACTAAAAAAACACTAGAAAACCATATGCTTACCTTAGAGAGTCAACTCCACCAAGAGATTCAAGATCAAAACCTTTCCCCCCATGTATTTTGGCAATTTTTTGGCCACCTAAAGTTGCTCCAACTCAGATAAGCTCGGTTTGAAATGGAGCAGCTTGAAGAAGAAGATATATAGCGGATGCCATTTCCGCAGGTGGTCTAATTATCCGACCACCTATGAAAATGCCCCTGTTTCCACCCTAAGGTAGCGAAATTTCTTGTTGGGTAAATTCTGGCCCGTACGAAAGACATAACAATCTAGATACTGTCTCTCCGACTCGGTGAAATAGACATGCTTATAAAGATGTGGTCTACATGCACTTGGATAGAAAGACTCTTAAAATGTTTTTCCACATGTGGTCTATGACGTTTGAAATTAAATATGTGATAGTTATGATTGGGTGAATAAGAAATTATGTGAAAAAATTAAATAATAAATGGTTGTGCTTGGTTGAGACAAGTGAGTAGTGAAGAAGTAATTATATTTTGGGATAAAATTTAAAAGATTTATTGCTTCTAATACCGTACATATTGCCCAGGAAACAGTTAATTAGATCACCGACGTGGTGACATCGATTTGCCTACGCATGCATGCTCTAGCTAGGCGTCTAGGTAGTACGTGACATGTCAACAGCAACCTGGTACGGTTAGGATGGAAGAAATGTCTGGGAATTAATATTACAGAAGAAAATCGATCCGTGCTAAGCACGTAGGGTTCGGACCAAAACAGTTTAAAAGTGGTCACTTTTAGTAGGACCATATATAATTGCAAAAGGTGGTCTCACACGAACGATTACGACAACACATCTCGATATATAATTATAGGTTCATATGCGTACTATTGCATGCATCGGGCCAAAGGAGACATGCATACATGCAATGGAGAGTACAACGTTTGATAATGACATAAAAAATAGTGTATATATATATATATATATATATATATATATATATATGAGTGATGTGGATCTAAATAAGTTTTAGAGATCAAACAGTATGCCTAGTTATATTAGAATCGATCTTTTTCTTTTATAGGTTATAGATTGTCATGGGCACGTATCTCAAGCTTTACGATTTTTAAAAAGTTTTTATATGAGAACTAAACTATTTAACTTTATAATAGTTAATTTTTTTATATATAAAATAATAGAAATTGGGCATGTTTGCTATAAAAATTTAATTTCTAATCCCAAAACTAACAGTTAAATTCCATTGTGCAATTGGCGATAAGCCCGGCCGGCCGCGCTCAGGGTCACCGTCCGGTAATCCGCACCAGCAGATAGATAGCTACATTTTTAAGATAAGAAAGTACTACTACATAGTAAAGCTGTGAAATTTGCACTTACACTAATTAAACCTCCTAAATTAATTAAGCAAGCTTGATGCTCCGGCCAGAATCAGACACTACGTAAGTACGTGCAGTGCGTGCCGTGGCAATTAATGATGGCCGGTGGCGGCATGCAAACTATTGACAGCAAATGTTTAGGAGTCGAACCTACTAGCTGCTCAATCCGTTTTACTAAAGTATAACTAATTTTAGAATTAGATTTAAATTTTATCTCAAATATAATAATCTACTATATGTAAAATATAGCTTTGATTTACCTCTAAACTCTCTATACTACCTTTAGCATTTCATCAGATCATACCACTAACCTGTGAATCTTACACCTCGTCACTCTAATAAATGACATTTTAAATATTTTATCTTAATTATTAATTTTCTTAGAAGCTTTAAATATAAAAATATTTCAACACTGAGAGAGTATCTTGGAATTAAGCATCGTTGTCGTGTCGACGACAGATGATGTTCGTACATGACATGCATGCCACACTTTGCATAATTAGTAATTTTTCTAATCATAAAAGACAAGTTGATTTTTTTCAATTATTTGCATCAATCTGCAGGGCTTTAATTTAGAAATATAGTTGTACTTATATATGACTGTTATTTCGGTTTGGATAAAAACAATTTTATTTTGTATACTATAATATTGATCAACCTGTGCTGTCATAATTAATTTGGACGCATCACCATTAAATCATACTCCCTTCATTAAAAAAACTAATTCCTAACTTATAAATCTAGACAAACATTTATCTAGGTTCGTGACTAAAAATTGGTTCAAATGGTGTACTAAGATATTATAGTTTAGCTGTGTGTGTATATACACACACCATGTATTTCAGAACAGATAAAGCAATGGTATGCGAGTACACATAAGACCCAGCGTATGATGTATGCATGTACGTCGTCAGGTGAGGCCTGAGGCCAGAGCATATGTGTGCATGCACGCATGTATTGAAAAATGGATGAGGTAAGGGCTAGCTGTTGGGGTGATAGTAGCAGAGATGAGAGAATTTTGCAACGGAAGAAGAAGAGGCCAAAGGTGCCAGCAGACAGTCGACAGGCACAGGCTGCAAACCAACGATCGAGCACGAGCTTGCTGCTGTTCAACCGCACAACACACCAGCTACCGCATGCATCCATTATTCATGGTGTGCACCTGCATATGCCATATGTGTATAATCAAGCTACTTAAATAGCGAACAGCAGACTATTAGCAGATTGCGGATAACGGACGCCACGGTCCAACAGCTGAATTCAAAAAATAACCACAAATTTAGATTATATATTAATACTATCATCATATTTCACTTAAAATTTAGAAGTTTAGATTCCATACTTAATTACTCATACATTTCATACTCAGGTTGTTCGGCTGCAATACAGCCACTGACTGTAGCTACGCCACAGCGTATAAAGAAGCGGCAGGCTAACATATGGGTTCACCTTACCGTGTTTATTATCGGGGTACGATAACGATAATATCATAGTCCACTAAGTAGAATACCACTGCTACAGCGATCGCTATATGGGTGCTACAAACGTTATTATAATGATGCATACATGTTATTGGGATCAGGATTATCTGCAGAACTACTAGTGTTGTAGCAGACACTGACGTGTGGGCATGTTATTGGAGACGGGAATTATCTTCAGTACTGCTAGTGCAGTAGCAGACACTGACATGGATTCATGCCCACGTGTCAATGCCTGCTACTGCATCAGCAGCTGCTTCTTCACCAGCAGTATTGCAGGGGATCCACATTATTTGATGGCGATAACAAATTAATGATGATGGATCAGTAATTAATTCAAGATAGAAACACATGTATGAACGGCATAATTTATACTTCTGTTAAGGACGCGATTGGAAAAGGCGGAACTCTAGGGGCGGAAGCAGGATTTCACGAGGAGTGGGGCTAAGTCATGTAGTTTTCAAATTTTTGCTGAAATTATACATAAAATTTAGTAGTTCTCTATTCAATTTTTTTTTGCCACGTGTAGGGCTCAAGCCCAAGTTGCCCCACACGTGGCTTTGCCCCTGGCGGACAGGCGATTTACCTGCGACCACGTCATGCCGCCGCCATGTGTGTGCACAAGGAAGGTGTTGGCGGGTCTGATGACTAAGGCATCCGTCCTCTCCAACCCTAACTCCTAGTCTCCATGTGTCGCTGGCCGATCGGTGAGCAGGCAGGTCCTCGCCGCTGGCTGTCCCCACCTCCTAGCCTCGCCCTATCGCAACAGAAGAGGGGGGTGGGGAGGGGGGCTCTATCTCTCCTTGGCGTCCACGTTGTTCCGGGAGATCTGCTGATTCAGTTCCGATGAAGGGTTTGGAGGACATCCGATCACTCAACACGCTCCTCCTCGGTTGCACCGACTGGGCTCGAGTGAATGGAGGCGACCGTCATCTAAAGAATTGGGTTGTGAGGAAGTTCGGATCGTGCTGCCCTCAATGGATCATGTATTTGCCCTCGTTGATGTACGCGTCTAAAGAGGGGTCCAACATGGCAACACAGGCTAGTGTGACAAAGGCACCTCTCGTGGCCACCAGCGACAGGAACATCGGCGGGGTGCAGCATCCTTGATGGTGGTGTCCACGCTGGATCAATTTCGATGGTTGTCGCTGTGGTAAGATTTGGGCGAATGGCTGATTTACAAGTCAAGTTACTCTTTGGCATTATTTTCTGATTTGGTTTAACGTCAGCCGTCAGTGGTGTTGTGCACGAAATTCGATTGGCACAACAATCAGCCTTTGCCTAGAAATATCGATTATCTCCAATGCGCACATCCATAGTGATTATTTAGCTAGCCGAATTTGGCTATTTTTTAAAGATGCTCTTATATGGACTGACAGTTAATTATCTTTAACTTGAATAATAATCATAATAATAAATTAATAAAAATGTGTTCTCACACTAACAGTGGGCAGTGGCAGTATGCTATACTATTCCTGCACTGCTATGGTGTATACGTACGTGATGTAGTGTAGTTGGTAGTATACTGTAAATTGCTTTCTGGCCTTGAGGCAACAGGGAGGAATTGATCCAATTGGCTTAGCTAACAGCTGCAGGTCGGGTGCAGTGCCAGCTGGAAGAGCTAGCAGCACTGCGCTTTACTCCACTGATTTAATTACTCCACCATATTTCAAACTGTTGCTGTTGGTGTAGTAGTACTATTTAAACTTTTGACTATTGATGGATTTTTAATTTTAGTGATCAAAGATTGAATAGTAGTAGTCAACAGTGCTAGCTAGTGCTCTCTCGGGTTATAAAAACACACTGTTTAGATATCTACATGGTCTTCGGTATACAACTCTTATCACGAATTTATATTGTAACTATTTCAAAAACAGCTGGTAAAAGCATGATACTACAAAAGTACATTTTATCGAGAAATTTAGACATAACGTCTCCAGTCTAAAATATCTATTTTGATGATAGATTGATAGGGCATTTCAAGGCCTATTTTGGAATAAAGAAATTTTAGAGAAATTTGATGAAAATTTAACTATTTCCTATAAAAATATTTTAAAATTTATTTAGAGAGCTCAGGAGAAATGGTTCGTCTCTTTGATGTGTGCAAGGGGAAATGATCCAGGTATGACTGTATGAGTGTGGTGTTTGTGTGTATATACGTCTTTTGTATAGTAAAAATTTAGAAAAAAAAGAGAGAGAAATTATCTGTATAGTGACTAGTAATAGTGATCGTCCGTCCGCCAGAGCCAAGTGAGTACGCCTGGTGGCGAAGATGGATGAAGGTTATGGCTATAAAATAGAGTTTGTAGCTAGAAATTGATTTTTTTTAAGCTGATGGGGCCATCCCTCTCAATTTGCCCTTCTCCCTCCATCAGGGATCCCCTCGAAGATCGAGGAAGATACTTTGCAGAGTGAGTGCTCATCGATCGTGCAGCTGCTGTTGCCTCAACTAGCTCAACTTCTTGCTGCTGCTTTGCTAGCTTGCTACGACTACTTGGCTACTGGTAAGCTGCTATGCCTGCAGCTGCTCGCATGGCTCAAGTAGCAACTCTCTGCACCCTAATCGCCAACTTAATTTGAACCAGATCGATGCCAAAGACACCGTTCTTGTTAGCTTAACTGGAGCCACTTCATCGATTTTTGTGAACATACTTCTTAAGCTGCTAAACGGTGTGTTTTTTATAAAAATTTTCTATATAATTTTTTATAAAAAATCAAATAAATCTATTTTTCATATTTATAATAGTTAATACTTAATTAATCTATGCTAATGACCCACCATGTTTTCCATACGATAATAATCTCAAACCTAACCACACATTAAACGGTGTCTAATATACTTGCTTTTTCTCCAGCCTACTCTGGCAGATCGATTCGTTCACCTTTATTAATCTATATATCCATGCTACTTCATCCGTCCTAAAATATATAGTTATCTAGAAATGTTTTGGAGAAATTAAGCATCTAAGTGAAAGATCTAAAAGTCATGTTTTATATGTTCTAAATAGTTATATTTAACAGTTACGCTAATCAACGCGCAGCACGCTACTTAATAAGTAGCGCGCCTCACGCACCCCTATCTTTCTTCCACTTTTTTAGTTTTTCAGCTTTCTATTCCACTCCACCATCATTCTCTTATTTTCGATAAAAGATTTACTCCCGTTCCATTCCATTCTCCTTTTTCTCCTGCCATCAGATAAAACCGTTCTCTCCTCTTTCTAACTCCTGCCCTCAGATAAAAAATTTACTCGTTCCTTTGCTCTCTTTTATTTCTTCCTTTCTCCTTCCATCAGATAAAAAATTTACTCCATCCCTTTTACCGTTCTTTTTTCTCTCAAGTCAAATAAAACATTTACTCCGTTCCTCCACCTTGTCAAGTCAGATAAAACATTTACTCCGCTCCCCAATTCTCTCAAGTCAGATAAAACATTTACTCCATTTTCCTTACTTCCTATTTCCAAGTAAAAAGATTTACTTAGTTCTATATTAGACCTATAGTAAAAATAAAATAATTACTTCATTCCCTATATTTTCTCCATGATTATTATTAACAATCATCTAGAGTATATTGAATCATACAGCGTATAAAAAAATTACAACAGTTATATTCAATCATCGACCCTATAGATACAAAATTTATCCAGCAGCATTCATTCATCGACTGGAAGAAAAGTGGATATCGGCCGTCTCGCCACTGACAACACCACAGCCTACCGGAGCTAGAGGTCCAGGTAGACATGGACGACAACGACGGGTGGCCTTGGTGGAACCGCTCCGCTTCTTCAGATCTAGAGACGCCACCATTATCCTCGGTGTCATCGAGCTCACTAGATCTAGGTGCCTAGGCAGCGGCAAGCAGAGAGGACATGGCAGAGGACTAATCTGGAGGAGCGCACGAAAAAGAAGGAGGCTTGCAGCTGCACACCGCCCATCCCCATCCCAGATCGTGCCGCCCGCCGTCCATCGCCCTTCCTCACCAAGAGCCAGGAAGGGAGGAGATCAGCGCCAGATCTCGGCAATGTGGTGAACCGGATGGTGCTCGGCAATCCTGGTGCGACGGAGAACACCCGGAGAGGGAGGAGACAGAGATGACAGAGGGCCAATCTCCGTCGGATCCTTCGTCGTCCTCACTGCTGCCGTCGCCTTCGAGCCTAAGCCGCTGCGCTCCCTATTGCAGCCCTCCGTCACGCTATAGCGGCACCTTCCCTTCATCGTCCGGCTTGAACGCCGTTGGCGTTAGGTCCCTCTGACGGTGGCTCTTGAGTCTCACCGCTCTCCGATGTTGCTACCGGAAACGAGAACATATCCTAGATCCAAAAAATTCTGGCGGTGGGTTGAAAAAGGGAGGGGATGGTGGGTTCCTATTGGAACTAACAAATATATAGGTCTTATGCAAGTAAATTTTTTATGCGCGATTTGCTCTACGCGTGTGGAGCGGTTGAGATGATCTGAGGCGCGAGTAAAATGTTTACGTACGATAAGCTTATGCACGTGGGGTGGTTGCAATGATCGGAGACACGCTACTTACGATAAGAAGCATGCCGGACGCTCTATAGTAGTTCTATATATTTAAAATAAAATTTAAACTTAAATATAGCTATAGACGGCTAGCAGCTGAATGATCGGGCCGGCTACTGCATGCATGACCGCCCGACAAAATTAATTAATTGCTTAATACTCGATGAGCTCGCCGGCCTTCCTGCCGGCGCACGTAGATGCATGTGCAATGTCGTCGATACATATCGTTTCGTCTACTTCTGACTGACTAATTAAATCCCACAATATCAGCTAGGGTCATGCTTAATTACAGACTAACAGTCTAAACAGAGATCATGCATGCATGCGTGACGCGTGATGCGTGTGCACCACATTAATTGAGAGGTTAACCAGGAGATCATAGGCAAAGTCCACGATCCATCGATGCTTCATTCGTCTATCCATAAACTCATCCATTAATTTAATTATAAGTTAAGCAGGTCAATTTGTTTGGTTTATATTATTTGTTTGGCTTGTTGAGCTTGCAAGAGGTAGACACAAAGCTTGAGCTAGCTAGCTAGCTAGCTGGAGCAGCAGATTAATTAGTGGTCGATCAACCGATGGAACACATGAACCTATGACTGACCGACCGACCGACCGACCACATCATCACAGATAGACTGACTGGTTATATATACATAATCCAGACAATACATAACTCAGATGTTTATTATTATTATTATCTTGTAACAAAATCAAACTATATTTAATTGATGGATCCATCCATCACTATATATTCCATTATATTCCATCTGATCTGCCAACGGGGGACAGCCATTGTTTCCTGAAGAAGTTTTCACGTCTCCTACACTTTCTGTATATATGCTGCCACTTATCAGCGTGCACACACATGTCATGTTGTTTTTCTTCTCCTTTTTTTTTTTATTTTGAGTCCGTATAGTTAATTATAGCTAGCTAGCTAAACAAGGACGTTAATTAGGCCCGTTGATATTTGTACTAGAGGCTTTTGGGCCTCATGTATCACATCACAGCCAGCCCAGCCAAGCCAACCTACGCCGCTGCAAATTCATTCGCGTGCCGCGCGCTTAATTGGCCATTGCCATGCATCTTCTTCTTCTTCCCCAGCCACGGTGGTATGCGTGTCTGCTGCACGAAAACACAGTATACTTTCCCAAGACGATGCACCCAGAAGGAACAATTCGACACCATTAATTATATATAGGGATTTGCTGCTATTCCTCGGTCGCCTGAAAATCCAAAAATTTTCAGTCGATTCTGCTTACCGTCGATCCTTGCTCTAAGATTCGTGCTCCCATCCTCCTCGGCACAGCATCTTCTCCAGCGAGGGCGCCTGCGCCACCGGATTAGGTTTTAGGGATGGGGGTCGGGGTGGCAGGGGGGCTAGGGGCGGAGGAAGAGGGGTTTTCCTCGGGCTTAGAGCGATGGCCATGAGCGGTGGTCGGACCGGCGGTAGGCGGCGGGCAAGGGCGGGCGGCGCCGCCGGAGCCGCGGTGCGGAGGCCGACGGTGGGCAGGGCTAGCGGCGGGGACGACAACAACGAGAGTGGTTAGGAGGCGGGGGCGGCGCGAGCCGCCGGAAACGAGGAAGGACAGGTGGGGCGGGGGCTTCACGTCGCCGGACTTGAAGAGGAACATCGGAGGGAGGAGGGAAGAAGGAGGAGGCCAGTCTGACAGGCCTCGTCGGCGCCGTTGGCAGCTTCCAGCGCCGGCGAGCAGTGGGCAGCGGTGTGCAGGGAGAGGGGCGGCGCTGGTGGTGGTGGGTGAATCGGGAGAAACGAAGTGCGTCGGCGGCGTCAGCAGGTGAAGGGAAGAAGAGGTAGGGTTGGGGGGTGCACACACGAATCTCAAAGTCATCCTGTCCGTCCAAAATTTGACTGAATTTTTTTTAGCTGCCTGAACAGTAGACAGTCCTATCCATGCTACTCTCTCCTCAAAATGATCCATGGCCCTCAACTATAATTTAATTAATGGAAAATCCCAAGCTCTCTCTAGTTCTACAATCGTGGACAACATTAGTGGGCACTGTGAATTGATTCTAAAAACTAGAACAAAATGGATTGTACTCGTAGACTTGCACCACTAGTCCATTACAGTCAGTCTGCCCCCCTTTAGCTTTTCCTTTTTTAACTCACCCAAACTAAAATTTCCGGGCACCCTACCAAAATTGCCGTGTTTAGAGCAGCTAATCTACAGTTATTTTTGTTGCTACCTTAGCTTCTATGCTCACTACTTCTGATTGCTACATAGAAAGGAAATGCCCAAGTTTTGGCCTCTGATCAACTCCTCCTATGATGATGATGCCTCTTCCTGCGTGGTGGTTTCTGCAGCATGGACATGTGATCCATGTCTTGGGGGTCTCTTGAGTCGGAGGGAGCTCCTCCTGTCAGCCAGTTCAATGCCTCTCCTGCAGCATCCTTCTCCGCAAGTTTCTTGCTGGCACACGGCTGTCCTACAAACTGCATGCCGTTGAACTCCACGGTCGACCTGAAGAGGCTGTTCTTGATTTGCTTCGTCTTGTAGGACGGGTTGTCGTGCCCAGCCCTACTGAGAAGGGTCTGAAGCTGGTTCTTCGCGTTGTCCCCTCCATTTCCTCCACCACCACGGTCCATGGGGGCTGCAGAGAGCATTGTTTTTGCTTTCTTTGACCTTTGCTCTTGTCGACCATATACAAAACGACCACTGCATGGATCCTCCGTGACAAGCAGTCGAATCGATGATAGAAGCTCTTCACTGGTTTGGATGTCCATCCTCGGGTTTTGGAGCTGTTAAAAGGAAAAGAACTTATCAAATATCGCAAAAGCATTAGCACAATCGAGGACCTTCAAAAGAACTAAGCCGTGCAAGTAAATTGCATATGAGAATGGACAGATTTTGATGCAACTTGAATAGAGGCATTCCAACACAAGCATAGTTCAAATCCTCCATCGGTAAGATATTTTCAATCTAATAGAAGTCAAAGATGACTAATATCTGAGTGAATTTTGATCATGATGAATTTGACAACCCAATATGTAAATTTGGATCATGATGCTACATGGTTAATTAGGGAAAGTGCTACTGCTACACCTGCTGGCTATGGCCACCCAACAGCATACAGGTAGGAAACAGGAGCGATGCATAGCATGAGTATCTGTCTATAAGTTTCATACAAGATGTGGGTTGGAGATGGCAACCGATAAACTGCCTATTTTGATATTCAACATATCAGCTCACAACTAAGAAACGATAAAGGAATGTAAATACCAATTTAAATGACACATTAGAAATCGGTCCGCAAGTACCTTGCAATGGATTAAATTATCAAGTTCATTCTTGAGACTCAAGTAAGTCGATGCAAGATCACGACTCATGAAGAACTCAAGATATCCTCCGAGCATTTTCAAATGTCCATCCTGCAGCATGCAGTAAATATTATCCAATGGTACCTTTGCTTATTTCAGAAACAAATAAGTAATGCAAAGGAACTTACCAAGCCCCCTTGTTTTATGTTGCCTCCGAAGAGTAACAGTATAGAATCAGATATAGCCGTTGAGTCCCGGAGAAAAACAGAATTCACCTTCACCTTCTCATTGAACACCAGCCAGGGGAACGGAATCTTGGCTTCTTTTCCATTGACTGAACTCTGGAACAAGAAGAACCAACTGGATGTTACTTTGTCACCATACATCCATTGGCAGAATTAACCAAGCAACATAGCTTGATCACCAGTGATGATAACTAGACCTAGTAACTTACCGAGTAAAGCATGACTTGCCCATCCTCCATTGTCTTGAGAGAAATTGATTTCTCCTTGTTCTGTGATTATCAAGAACATAAGAAACCACTGATTGGGGAAATTAAAGCATTCTAATATTGACTTAAGAAGTTAGTATTGCAGTCATCCTCCACACACAGCATATAGTTCAGATATGTTCCCCCTACTTTTAAAAAAAACGGTATTTCAGCACTTGCATACTAATTCTTCTTTCGATCATTGCCAGAGATAGCTGGAACCAGGATAACATTAGATAGAATGATTCTATTGGTCACGGTGATCCTCTGCACAAAGCATATGGCTAGAACATGTTTACCCCCTATTTATTCTTCAATTGAAAATTTCAGGACTTGCACACTAATTCTTATTTTGATCATTACCAGAAATAGCTGGAACCAGAGTAAAATTAAATAGCACTATTCTTGTCACAGCCTCATGGCAAAACAAAAGTATGCGATGATAACAAAAATACAAGTATGAAAAATGCAAAGAGCAGAAATATTAATAAATGATAAAAGTAACTCACCACAACAGAGGAAACACCTGGATATAGTCCCGCACAAATGACCGCCCGAACAAGATTTTCATCACGGCTCCATTTATTGCACGAAGTCATGTTTTCATCAACCAACCCAGTATCCCTGAGAAGAAAGAGAAACTGTCTCCGAAGGGAATCTATGGCTTTCAAGGTTTGCACAGACAGAAAATTTTTCCAGCAGTAGTCATAGCCATTGCGATCTCTTTCAGCCTCTCTCCATCCTTCGTACGCACGAACAAGTGCAAGGTGATCACTATAGTCCCGGCATGAAAACTGCAATTTAGCAGACTCCGCAAGCTGCATAAAGAAAGATGGCACAGAAATGAAATTTATATATAGAGAATTTATAAAAGAAAATGACGTACAATGAAATAACAAGAAAAAACGCACTGCCAAAAAGGGAAACACAGTATGTAACAGAATATACATATTTTACTACATTAGGAACACAAAAAGCTTTGAATGCATTACAAGAGGCAGTTTAAACTGGAGTTCTAAGAAAAACATTGCTTACATCCTTCTTGTCGAATGGAGTCAAGAATGGATCTCTCACACTAAGTCCAGAAACAATAGTTAATATGGGATCAAGGCAATTAAAAATAGCGCCAAAAATAAGCATCTTCCCCAATTTAGGCTCAACTGGAAGCATGGATAAGTGCTTTCCTGATAATACCAATCAGTGGGTAAAGTTAGCACAAGCTACAAATGTTCCAGATGATTCAATAAAGCAGTGATAAACGGATGATTCACGGATCAATTTAAAGGGTGGGCTTGATACCTAGAATTGTTAGCTCTTCGTTATGATCAAATGCTCCAATGACTTTGAGATATTCAATGGCATTTTCTACCTGAAAAAAAATCAAATAAATTTATCAAGTCATTCGAGGACACATAGGACGGAGACTTTTGCGGCTTGTGATAAATACAAAAATTGAGTAAGTACCGATAGAGACTCAGGTGACTGCAAAGCTCTGGATAAAAATTCAGAGATGCTCCCGAGACGCAAGCTTTTTATTTGCAAACAGAGGGATTGCAGAGGAGTTCTCAGGAGTTCTGGCAACTGATAGTCAGCAAATGCTTCATACACGCATCGTGGATAGAGATGGTAACACTCCCCTGGTTGGACTCGACCAGCTCTTCCTCGTCTCTAAATTGTTATTGCACATTTAATTAGCCAAAACGATATGATAGAAGTTGATGATGTACATAAGTAAAAAAAATCTTTATTAGCATATTGATTACCAGAAAATGCCAATTTATTCAAAACAAGTGTTATGGCAAAAATAAAATTAGTACTACTACAACAAGAGAAAAATACCTGTCTGGCAGAAGCCTTGGAGATCCAGGTTGGAAGCAAACATGGAGTATTGTTCAGTGCATCATAAGATGTCTCTTTTGCTTTGCCGCAATCAACCACAAAAACTACATCATTGATAGTAATACTAGTTTCAGCCAAATTGGTAGCAAGAACTATTTTCCTTACACCAGGCTCAGGTCTATCAAATATTAGTTTCTGCACAGCAAAGAGGCAATAATATCAATATATGATAAATGCTATAAAAGAAGGCATTAAAACATGTGGTGTTTTTGGTCTATGGCCGCAAATGACCTAAATAGGCTAAATAGCACTAACAGAACTATACCATGGGATGCTATGATAATCATGGAGTAAAACACGAGGGAACATAAGGACTTCAAGAATATGTCGAACACATTTAACACACGCTATAAGCCTATAATACATGACAAATTCACAAATTAACTCGGTCACAGAAATTCCAAGTGCAATATTGTAGAACTGGTATTAGCAAAGCAAGTTGTAAGAGCAGGGAAGTTTCAAATATCAAACAAGTACTGACACATGTTAATGGACAACACGTCAATTGCTTAAGCACATCAAACACCTCAATCGATTAAGCGCATCAAATTTAAATGGTAAGCCCATCGATATTCCATTGCTTAGAACAGAGATCTGAGCAAGGCTGTGCTAAAAGTAACATAAAAATGTAAATTAGATCATCATTGTTGTAATACCTGCTCTGAGCTAGCCATTGAACTATGACATGCAAGCAGTAAAACTTTAGTAGGGTCTCCAAGCAATGGGTTTGCTTGCAGCTGCTCTTTCAGTGCATTGATGTCATCCCACCCAGTCATAAATACAAGAACAGCACCAGCTCTTTCCTTTTGAAATATATGGCATAAGACATTTTCTATCAAGTTAAAACCAATCGAATCAGGATTCCAACAGGATAGTGAGTCACGAGTCCGTGCACTGTAGTTCCTTAAATCAGCAGCTTGAACTGTATCCTGCTCAAAAGATAAGTTTAGAGGGAGACCAAAGCTCTGAACAGAAAATAATGGGCAGAGAAGGCAGGAACTACATACTTCTACAACAGAAGCAATTTGGCTCTTCCTCTTCCTTAGAGCTTGCTTTTGCATCTTCCAACTTTTCTCTTGACCATAGTCATCAATTTGATTGTAAGGAGTTAATCTGTGCCCAGTAGCTTCGAGAATATCTTCTAGAAAATGAGTCCGAACAGGATATGTAAAACCCTGAAATGAGAGTATGAGACGCATGCAACCTATTAGGAGGGAAATCCTAATAAAATAGAGATGCTTTAATCTAGGCCAACTAGTTAGGATCTCTCTTATGAATAACCCTACCGAATCAGAGCAAAATGCAACATAAGCAAATATGAAACAGCCAAAATAGGCATCTCCCACAAGCGACCATATATCACAACATAGTATTGTGAGCATAAAGTTTATGCCAACAAGTTCTACTACTCCCGGTTCCACATGGAAGTTGTTTTAGCCTTAACTCCACCCAAACGTAAGTCGCATTGGAACTTCTAAGCACTTTTTCATTTTTTTTCTTCCCTGTTTGCCCTTGCCAAATAAGTGCTACCTCTCTCACGGATAATGAGTCATATTTTCCAATACTACAAATGAAGGGCAACAAGTCATTTGAGCTATTTTCTTAATTCTGGTGCACAAGTCTAAAACAACTTATCAGCCTGTTTGGAACTGCCTGCTGTGGCTGTGGCTGCTTTGTGGAAACAGTGGCCATCAACATTCTTTGCTTTGGCTGCTGCGGCTGTGCAGCCGCAGCCAGCAGTTCCAAACAGGCCCTATATCTGGAATCAAAGGGAGCATCATGAAACAATAGTAGTACCAAATATGCTGCCAAGCAGTTCTACTGGTTAACAGAGTAGTATCATAGCTGGTATACCACAGAAGCAAGTGCCATATCAGTATAGCTGTCAAGCTTGCAAGTACAATGGGACATTTTTATGGCATTGTAACTTCGTTAAAGATTTCAACAGATTTACAGACCAAGACAGCAGAGAGGATAAAGTAAATAAAAAGACCAGAGTGAACTCAAAAGGCCTTAAGAAAATATCTTACAGGTATATGTATCATGGGCGCTCCACCGAAGTATGAAGAGAATAGCTCGGCGTTAAGGGTTGCACTCATCAAAACAAGTCTTAGTTCAGGCCGGCGTGGAAGAAGGTCCTTCAGGACAATAAGAAGAAAATCTAGCACAGAGAGACAAAAACATTCAGCACAACATTATCTGCCTGAGTGTCTAGCTACAACTTTTTCAATGCTAGTTTAATTTTTTTTATAACGATTGCAGACCTTCATTCATGCCACGCTCATGGATTTCATCAACAATAACATGGGTAACACCTTTCAAGTTTCTGTCCACCAGCAATCTCCGCAACAGAACTCCAGTAGTACAGAAAAGAAGGCGTGTGTCTCGTCCTTTCATTCCCTCCAACCGAACTTTGTAGCCAACCTAAAAATAAGATTCCTTAATAAGGGTTGAGATAATAAGAATAATAATATCACAAAATTCTGAAAGAAATGTTAAGTTGATGGTAACCCTCTCATCAGATCACCAACACAAAAGAATGAAGGAAAAAACTGCAGCAAGGTATAAGAAAGCATATTATCCTAATAGTATAGTTGATCCAACTGCAGAATTGAACTAATGGCCAATCATTAACCAGTAGATCACAAATAGCTTCTGGATAATGCACACATTATATGGATTCTGTAATGGCAACCATAAGCAGAAGTCCCAGCATGGGAAAAAAAATGTCACTCCATCGGTACAAGTAGGCAGTAGCTCACCGATTCACCAATTTTTTCCCCTCTTTCAGCAGCAACTCTTTCAGAAACAGCGATAGCTGATATTCGTCTTGGTTGAGTGCAAATAATACTGCAAGTGGCGCCACGAGCAGCATCTATTTCAGACTCTAAAATGTACTGAGGTAGCTGTGTTGTCTTACCACATCCTGTTTCACCTGAAACTACAATGACCTGTTCATAAAAAAAAACATATGTCAATGCTCTTATCTCAATAGAGCTACTCAAAAGTTTTAACCTACAAACTGACATATCTAAGATAATAGGATAAATTGGCTTTCCAACATACAGAACTTCAATGGTTATTCAAGTTTTGGAGATTAAGATATTGCCCTTTACATGAGAATATTAGCTCGGTATGATTACAGTTTGCAAAGAGGTTTTAATTGGAAAAATGCCATTCAATGCGAGGATGATATGTGAGCCCTGGGGCAACAGACACATCAGTGAAAAGATTGATGTCACCAACTAGTTGAATAGTTGATCTGTGATTTACTCGGTAATCTCCCTCTTACATTTATAAGCATATTAACTGGTGTCAAAGCAGTAAAATTGTTGGTCTCGTTAGCTAGATCACTTAGTTAAATGTTCGCTCGCATATATGAATAACTTATAACTTCCTGCTTACTATCATGAACAAAAGAGCTAGGTTTTGAAAAATTAACCATTGACCAAGGTGCAAACCTGATTGTAAATCTAGCAATCCCTCCATTCTAAAATACTAGGCAGTCTTCACAACCAAGTAAATCAAGACAGGATGTGACCAAAGTACACTTTGATTTATGACAAGCACATAAACAAGATAGTAAAGCAGGGCCATAAGCAGAGTCAATAGGGCCATAGGGGTATTTTGGGAGTAGAAGGGGTGTACACTGAGAAAATGACAAGTACTTACTAAATAAACTCTCTCTTTTTTTTAATCAAAAGCACTAAGCATTTGAGATCAGAGGGAGTATCTAATAGTCAACTACAAACACAAATCTAAAACAAGAATAGGACCTGATTCTGAGATATAGCGTCCAATAATGTTTGCCTTTCTTTATAAGCAGGAAGACTGTGACGAAATTCCATCATGCTTTGGCCATCATGTGATTCCTGAAAAAGAGAGAAGCTTTATGCTTTTGCACTAATATACACTGGTCACCACTGGAAATCGATATATAAAGGAAAGCAGGAAAGAGTATCGAATACAACAAGATAAAGCAAATTTGACTGCAGCATGACATGGTTAAATAATGCAGAATTGAACAAAGAAAAATAATCCCTCCATTCAGAAATTCAAATCATTGATGCATAGAATGTTACTTAGGTTGAGGCATTGGGCATACAAAAATAGCATAACAGATGTTTCATCAGTTATCAAGAGTACAATTTAGTATGTTTATAGCATATTGAAATTTCCCCAAACATTGTGAAAGAAGAGGCCAAAGTTGCATCTGACTGAAACATATAATATGAAAGGAGGGAGCAACCACTAATTTGCAATGCAACCAATCCACTTAATAATGGAATAGATACACAGCTATTTGCAAGTATGTTGTGGTCCACTTTCTGGACTTTACAATTAACCATAAGTTTTCACTTCAAAAGGGTAGATCCTCATAGAGTGAGCATCATGATTGAAAATTTCTAATACAATTGGCGAAAGCTAATCAAACAATCTGCAAGTAGTCTACTGCATATAATCAAACCTGCCAAGCTGCCTGCTGATTACGCAACTGTAGGCTTTTCCTTCTTTGTATTCTCTCTATCACGGCACTGGTTGAAGTCTGATTATCTTGCTGCTCCAAGAAGCTTTCATCAGTTGCAAAACTGTCTGTGCTACTTGACCTTGAGAAAGCAGCATTAGGAAAGTTCCCACTGCTTGTTCTCTTCCGTGCAAGATAATCTGAAAGCAAAGCATCAACTTCTCTTTGCAACCCAGAAGGTATAGACACCTATAGAAAGTACAAAACGAATAATTTAGCCAACATTAATGTGCAGGGCATGCACATAGCACACTCAAAACCTTGAGGTTTCTTTGAGGTACAATCAACATACCTCTCTTTGAGGTCTTTTGTCGTCAAGGTCTGATCTATAATTAGGCAACGGAACCTTACTTAATACAACAACCCTAGAATACTGACGGCTGCAATAACATAAAGTTATCATCAGATAGGTGGTAAAGCATATGCAGTGTTAGGATACAGAGGGGGCAATGAAGTACCTGTACAAACCCATTCGTTCGGCCAGTTGGGAAAGTTGTTCAAAATCGCGCCTGTCCTTTCTTTCCCTAGAGATAACCTCTTGCTCATCTTCGTTACGAAGAAGCATGTGCAATTTCCATTTCCATTCATCAATATTATCTAAAGTGGATCCACCCTGGAAATATTATTTAAATGCAACTGTAATGCTTGATTCATCCACCAAAGCTCAGTACAAAAGATTTTAACATGCAAAGATATGGAGAAGAGTGCAATCTCGACTCTCAGGATCCATAACACATGGGCTATTTTTAGTTGGCTATCTGTTTTCCTAATTTTGGTAAATATTTCTTCTGACAATAAATGTTAAACAGCTTAATCAAATTTGAGACCTATCCCCAAGAACCAAAGACATCTAAAAGGGCATTTCATTGTGGAGCTCAGAGTGCACAGTAAACTTAATACTGTAATGTTCATATGTCTGATATATATTTAAACCAGTAATACCATTAAGAAAGTATTAGTAAGACAGTAAGACACATCAACACAAGTTAATGTGTCAAGCAGGTGTGCAAAAATGAAGGTAAATGGCCAATCTCTCAGCCGTTTCTCTTGGCAATATCATTTGCATAGATTTACTAATCGTGAGCACCCTTAGTGTTGCTCACCAATAAGCTCTGAGGTCTCTATCCCACAGGCACCCAAATTTGTGATTTGAGTTACGTAGTTTAGATTTTTGGAGTACGAGAGTTGTTGTTCTATTTCATATCAGTACGTGAATCATATAGCAGAACAAGCGGATCAACACACTCACCTTGCTCGAGACAGAGGTCCGGTCCATCTCCCGATCCGAGTCATCCTCAGAGAAATCGTCGTAGGCGTACCGGGCGTAACCGGCGCTCCGCTGCCGGAAAGGCTCTGTCTGGGGAGGAGGCTGCCGTGGCGGGGGAGGCGTCGCTCGCCGCGACGGTTGAGGCGGCGATGGCGGGGGACTGAGCGAGCGCCCGTCCGCCCGCCACTGGGGAGCGCGCACCGGCTGGGCCTGCGCCGCGGCGGACGGCGGCGGCGCGAGGCTGCCGTTGGTGGACGCGATAACGGAGCGGAGGCGCCGCATCGGCGGCACGTAGACCCCGCTGGTGCTCATGGACGCGGCGGAAGTGGACGGCGGGGAGAGGGCGGGACCAGTGGCAGTCGTGTTGCCGGGAGAAGGGTTAGGGTTCCGGGAGAGGAAAAGAGGGGAGGGCATGATCAGCGGGCGAGGCCGGCGGAGGAGGCGGAGGCGACCCCGCAGGCAGGAGGCCAGGAGCATCACCACCCGCGCCGCCGCGGCAGCAGGGCCAGATATCTCATGCAGCGCCTCCGCTCCCCCTGCTCCGGGGCGGCGGCGGGAGGCCGGCTCGAGGGATCGGCGCCGCTGGTCGCCGGCGTTTGGGGAGGGTTTTGCGTAGAAGGCTCCGGTCCCGGCGAGAAACGGCGGCGGGGAGTGGGGGGTCAGGGCGTGGCGGCTGTGAAGGGGAAAGAGAAGAGAATGGATGGGTGAGGGAGTGCGGGTGCGGGTGCGGGTGCGGATGTCGGTGAGAAAAGGAAAAGGGCAGTCCTAAGCAGTGGGAAGTTTGTGTTACTGACATGTGGGCCATGCTCAACTCGACGCTCGCTGCAGTGTGGGGCCTGTGGGCCCCTTCCCGCGCGCGCCCTTGGTGTATCGAGACGGGGGCCACGTGGCCTCGGTTGCAACGTCGGTAAATGGACGGCTGCTTTGGGCCCGGAATGGTCGCGACTTGGAGAGCCCTGATTGGATGAACAGGGGGGCCCACTAGGATACGCGAAATTTCTGTGCTTTTCGCAAGAGTTGGGCCGGCCAAGACGACGAGCCTTCTCTTGTCTTGACTAGTTAGTCCATGAAACAGTAAATCAGATAAGAGAAGTAGGATGTAGAAGTAAGATTTCAGAATGCTGCCAGTTCGCGGTTTTGCACCAATACAACTGAAGTCTCTCATGGCCAAAAGGCAATATGCATACAGTAAAAGTGTTACGTATCAAAATAGTGCTTCAGAGTCGGGTAGCTCTCTTAAGGTTTCTCCAATGCTAAAGCTAATAGTCCGGTGGCACCAGCATACTATGGTGATTATTCACTCCAGTGTTCAAAAAACAGTTATACAAAATGGCATGTGTATATCAAGGAAGTCTCTTCTGCCGCATCAGTAAGTGTAGCCCTTCTGGAACATTCCTTTCTTGGCCTCATCACTCTCGCCCTCCCCGGTGTAGCGGCCAAGCTGAGCCAGCGAGTTCGCCTTGGCGCGCACCAGCAGTGCCTTCTGCGCTGCCTCCACGTTCTCAGGGCGCCCCTGCCATGTCTTCAGCACCGAGTTCTGAAGAGCCCGGGCGTAGGAGAAAGATACATGCCATGGGTTTGGTTCTTGGTTCATCGCGTTCAGGTTCAGGGTTGCCTCCACCTCAGATTGTCCACCAGAAAGGAACTGGAGAAAACAAAATGAATGAAGTTATAGACATTTCTTACCCTGTGCAGTTGGTTTCGTATGGAGAAAGTGCAGAAGATAAAATTACTTTGAGAATTAAGAGCTAGGAAAATACCATGATTCCAGGAACAGCAGGTGGCACTCTCCTCCTCAGCATTGTAAGTGTGTGCTTTGCAATGGCTTCTGGAGTTGCCTTCTGCTTGTGTTCAGCTCCAGGAGTCACCATGCTGGGTTTCAGCAGGATACCCTCAAAAAGAACATTGTTTTGGGCCAGGTAGAAGAAGACCTCAGACCACACTTTCTCTGCCACTTCAAGAGTTCTCTCGATCCCATGGTCACCATCAAGAAGGATCTCTGGCTCCACAATTGGCACTAAACCATTGTCCTGCAGATTATCCCAGTAGGCCAGTACAAACATGATGAGAAAATAGCAAACTACTTGTGAAGAACACAAAATACTAGAGCATATATGCATGATACAAATGTGTTGAAATTATATGATGTGTATTTATTGCATTGCTTTTGCTCAATTCTAAAACATTTTAGATGGTGTCAACACTAAAAGAATGATAGTGCAGAGAACTGCATTATATATATTGGAGAAAAGCACAAGATCTTTCCTCCAGCTTTCCACATGAGTTAGTCCTTACGAAAGCCAAGTGCTTCTATGTCAAGTCACTGTGCATAATTGATGTACATGATTTCAAGAACAGTACAAGTGCTCAACAATTATAATTGAGCTCAGGTTACTATTATCAAAAAGTGTTAGAAATATAAAAAATAAGACTGTAAACAAATAAGGTTGTTCATCAAGGCTCCATGAGCACACCATCAAATTAAAGCATTGTAGTTGGAAGTTTCTATATATTTTTACCTGGGCAATGGCAGCATATCGAGCAAGTCCCCATGCCGCTTCCTTGACTGCTAGTGCAGAGGGACCACAAGGGATGCTAACAACAGTCCGCCTGGAGAAGAACAACATACCACAGCAAGTTTAGAAAAGATATAAGCCTGTAAAATTAGCCATGGAATACATAATGAGTTTATGAGAGTATGAACTAACCACTTTGCGAAACGTGCCCCCTGTTTGTAGTACTCAGCACACCTTGAAGCCAAACCATCTAAACCTTGGCACCAGGATTCATTGTTGGACCCAGGCAATGGAACCAAGCCCTGTTTGATGCAACAAAAACCATGAAGTGATAAGAACCAATGTTAAAACTGTCTTGATGAATACAACATGACGATAGTCAGATCATGGCAAGCATACCTTGTCAACCTTGATACCAGGCATGATATTCTGATCCTTCAAGCAGTCAACAAACTTCTTACCATCAGTAGTTGACTGATAAAGAGTTTCCTCAAAAAGTATAGCACCAGAAATATATTCGCCAAGACCAGCAGTGGTCAGTAAAAGCTGCCTGTAAGCCTGGCGGTTAACTTCTGTGTTGTCCAGACCAATGGATGCTAATCTCTTTCCGCATGTGGCATTCGACTCATCAATTGCCAGGATACCGCGCCCAGGGGAGGCAACAGATTTCTGCACACATAGAAACATTAGATTAGCAGCAATGAACTATTGGAATTCAACAGAAATATGCATTGCAGACAAGAATGAAAAGGCAGTTGTGAGAAGATAGGAAATGGCTTAAAATCCCAGGTTGACATGCCCAATTCGATCAAACAGACATAAGTGCTAGCTGAACCCTTTAGCCAAATACATAACAAGAAATCATATAGATCATGACTTGCTGAACCATTTTGGTGACCCTTGCAGTTCAAAAATTTGAGCAAAACCGATTTTCCATTATCTATTCCATCCCTCCCTAATAGAACAATTCATCAAAAAACTCGAGCAGTCAGCTTAAGTACATCTAAAATGTCAACCCAAACACAATCGGCTAGCATCATTTTAAATCAAAAATATCCATGACTGAATCAGCACATAGCATGAGAACAGCCCACTATTTAGAGTCAACCCGATCCGATCGACCAGATTTAGCACGACCTGATTTGGGATGGTACAAGAAGCAAGCGAGAAACTGGAGCTACAGGCTACCTACTGTCATAATCTCACACCACATAGCTTCACATCACAAATACTCCTACTTCATCATTCCAATTTTAATTTTGGATGAAAAACAATCTGAAATGAGCACAAAAGCTTCTGTGCAAGTAAAATTTCTGTCAGAATTACTACGTGGTCCAAAATATCTGCACGTTGTAGATTTAATACATACTTGGATTCATGCAGATAATCCAAACAGTCTCGATTTTTCTCCAACACAAGACCCAACCCTCCTGAAAAGTCCCCACCACAAATCGCTACTAGATACCAACACACACGGCGCCATCATAGATCGGCACATGCGACAGACACGAGCAACCTCCAAAGGTTAGATCCTTTCAAAGGCGACCGACTCCTAGAGGCTAGAGCAACGGGTACGACGAAAAAGGACGGAGATGTGGTAGGGTTTGGTGGGGGTGGTGCTCACCGCGGTGGAGACGAGCTCGTCGGCGTAGGAGCCGACGGCGGCGCGGATCAGCGTGGCACGGCGGGGCGGCGCGGATCGGCGGGCTCCGGCGGGGGAGCGGCCGCCGGGGAGCCAGGTGGTGGCGGGGGAGCTGAGCTTAGCCGTCACCATCGCCATTGATCCGCGTCTGCGTGCGTGCGTCCGATCGCTTCTTCCCTTTGCGGCGTGTTTGGGAGTTGGGACGCGACGGCGACAAATAGGTAGTGGGTTGGTGGCACAAGAGAGAGAGAGAGAAAGCTGGAGGGCTTTTATGTCAAAAATCTTCCTCTGTTTTCCATATTTCTTTTCTAAGCCCTTGACCTTTTTTCCCTTCCATAATACATTAAATCTGATACGCCTAATGCTTAGAAATTAAAAGGATGAGATAAATTTGACATAAAAATTATAAATCAATAGGAAAAACAAAATCTGTTTGGTGAGAAGAACCTTTAAAATTCCACATAAGGACTAGGTGAGTACTTCACCATAAATAAGGACTAAATGAGGGGGCAAAATAGAACTTGGTACTCTCCGCCGCCAGCGGGGCCAGGCGGATCCACCGAGGTGTCCAGATGCGGCAGTTGGGAATTACGGAAGTACCCCTCCTGTTTTGTAGGCCCAATTCCCCTAAACAGGCCTAACTCTGGGCTTCGTTTAGGCCCATTCATAATTTCTTTTTTTTGCAAGGAAAAATATAAATGGGCCTCTCAGCTCAAAAATATTATAGATCTGTCGCCTAGTTTGTTGGGCCATCAATCTGTTCAGAGATTGTCGAGTCATCGGCTACAACCTCCATCCCAAGTTGCTATATATTGGGGATTATCTTTTTTAGAGAAAAGGCCATAGTCCTGCTATATTTTGGGGATTTTGGGAATTGGCTTATCCTGCTACTAGATAGAAACAACCGGATCATACTTTGGTCGCTGGTGCAGGCTCTGGACCACGTATGAAAAATTAGACGGAAAGGAATCAACTTCAATTATATAATACTGGCTGGAGTAGTAGAGATATATTGTAGAACGTGCGGCTACTAGATCTAGTAGAGAGATTTGAAAGCGAGGTCGGGCACAGCTAGGAATGGCGATGGCCGATGCTCGGCCGACCGGCCGGCAAACCGGCGGTGGCCCGGCCATGCATGCCTGCCGGCGGATCGACAGGCTGAGCTGCTGCTCGCTCTGCCGGCCGGGGATGATCAGACACATACGCATGTGTACGCGTGATCCGTATACGCAGACGTACGTACGTATACTGGACATGAGGACATGCATGCTGTGTTCTGGTTTGTCATCTTCCTCGATGGATCGCAGGATCTCCGTGCATGGATGCATGCAGTTGCAGAGAGTCATTGCTAGCTGCTGCAGTGTCCTGCTCCTGCATGCACCCACGTAGTTCTGCTAGCTATGTCGTCAAGTACGCAAAGTACAGGGGCCAGCAGAGACGTACATGCATGCATGCAGTTGATGCAGCAGGAGATCAAGATTCATCCAGCCCTACAGCTAACTAGATCGCCCTGTTCAGATCATCCATCGATGGGAAACTATTTGTGATCCCTCAAGAGGAGGATATGTTCTCTCTTTTCTAGAAAAAAAAACTATCAAATTATCAGGACACCATGAGACTTGTACCGTGATTTGCAACTCGCTACGTCAACGCTAATTATTGGAGTGGTGAGATCTCGAATAAAATCAAATAAATACCGTAACCACCACACTTCAAAGCAGACTTGACGTCGCGAATAACAAATACGACACAAACTTAAAGTATCCGACTCGAAACAAATGAGATACTCGATAGAATAGTCTTGCCAGTCCTCCCCGAGGTATGTCTGTCAACCACTTGTTAACGCCAAAATTTGGTAAGGCCATGTATCAGATTCGGTCAAAGGAGGGATTACAGTCAACTGATAGAGAAACGACCGGAATCGGGAAGGAGCCGTGAAGACCGTTACTTGGCAGTTATTTACTATACCTATTAATTAGGCAGGAGTTTATCTTTAGAAAACCTGACCTCGTGTCCGGTCAGGATTAGTTAGCGTTTTGTGTTTTGGATAGGAAATCATGTATCGTGTCCTATAAGGACTCATGTAACTCGGGGTATAAATACGTACGCCCGGGCACCTTGTAAACTATCAATCACAGATCAATCAAATTCGGTGCATCGCCACCCTTTCGACGGGATCTTGCTTCTCGAGCCGGGCTGCATCGGTTAGGTCCGAACTCCAGCGAGAGGGTAAGTCTCGTCACCCCTTACCACGGTATGTTTACTCTGTCTACGGCTGCATCAGTTCAGTTTGACCTCGTAGA
The DNA here is from genome assembly GCA_003991445.1 of Oryza meyeriana var. granulata. NCBI lineage: Eukaryota > Viridiplantae > Streptophyta > Magnoliopsida > Poales > Poaceae > Oryza > Oryza meyeriana. The sequence goes on along the minus strand of RYFJ01003660.1, from coordinate 83,297 downwards.
CTGATTAGGCATACCACATCACGCGTGCACAGATCATATCGGCCCATTGGGTATAATTTATCGACAGTTTGTGCTGCATCGGTTAGGTCCGACCTACTAAACTCCCCCGATAAGTTATCCCTGATATGTTGATGTTTTCTGTGCAAGCGTCTTATCGGAATGCATAGCCGATAAGTTATCCTGTTCTACATCACAGCTGCATTAGATCTATTGGCTTGTTGAGATATTGTCATTGTTACCAGTCTGTGCTGCAACGGTTGAGTCCGATCTACTAGACTGGCAATAATAACTCTATTCTTAATCAACCGATCGATGTTTATGCGATGTATTATCGGAGTGCCTAGCCGATAAGTTATCACTACATCACAATCGTACCAAATCTATCGATTTACTGAGGTCCTGTTATCATCATCAGTCTGTGCTGCAACGGTTGGGTCCGATCTACTAGACTGAAGATAATAACTGTATTCTTAATAAGCCGATGGGTTTTATACGGTGTTTTATTGGAGTGTTTAGCCGATAGGTTATTCTTTACCCAGCCGATTGCACTGCTCGTCATATTTTCTTGTCTGTACCACTATCGTGATCGGCTGAGGGTTAGCCGATTAGTTTACATCGCCGATGCGGCCACGAGTACCCGGGCACGAAGACAGGCGAGGACCCGAGCGCGGACGCAGAAGACAGGTAAGACCCCGGGCACGAGCGGCAGATAAGGGTCCGGGCGCAGGCGCGAGCAAGGGCCCGAGCACGGGCACGGACGAAGCCTTTGTGACGGCATCATCAATTTCAATCGCAATCGGCTGGTGCTCCTTTAATATTTACGCACTTTAATTGCTTATCTTATTAATTCATGGCCGGTCCCTGAAAACCCTTCTTGCGATCGGTTGGTTTAAATATTCATTACCTTATTACTGTTATGCCATCATCGGCTCTTAGTCGATGTATAAGTGCTACAGTGCCCATCGGCCATAAGCCGATGAAATGAGTCAATATCGGCTTCTAGCCGATAGGCTCACGAATCTAACATTTTCTTCCTTGTCAATTGCAGGGTCAAATCGACTGGCACGCCTACGAACCTCAAATCCTTAGGACCTGCACTGGAGTAAAGCAAATCTCCCAGGCCTTCGCGTGGCTCGCAAGACGCCGGACTGATCCCGGCGATTTTCGGCGTCAACACCACTCGATGGTGACGATCAAGCGACTACATACCACAGAGGACTCGAACCCAAACGGCTATTAAGTAAATATCTCAATTGGTTCAAGCTTATACTCATACTTAGATAGTCTCTAGGAAAAGTGACTAGCCTCTTACTTTCATCAAAGCATTTGATATCAACAAGTATAGAGAATACGAATAGATAAACTAGATTACAACTAATTTATTACATAGGCCGACAGGCCAAATAGAGTTCAGTGGATTGCTTGCCTACCCAACCACACAGGCAAAACGACTAGGGGTTGGCCCCTAGTTAGAACCATCTTGAAAACAGCGAGTCCCGCGAAGCACTCAACCTAAGCAACACCACCTTACCTGCAACAAGTCTAAAGTAACAATACAGAAATAAAACAAGAGTCAGTACATTATCGAAATAATGTACTAGCAAGGACAAATCTTACATACTACATGCAAGCTTATATCAAAGGAGGTTATTTGTAGTCTCATTTTCAGCATAAAGCAAGTTTTAGTTCATAAGGTTTTGCAATGGTATTTGTAAAGCATTTAAAAATATGTACATAATATAAATCATAATAATCATCAACAAATCATAATATCTCTCTTACTCCATCATAACCATTATCATAAGCTCATATATATCAAAATAAACCATTCCACAGCCCATTTTCAAAAGGCACATTTAGAAAGGATAAAACTATACTCATGATACTTCACCATATCACTCTTGATCGTGAGCACGGCTAACCGATTAGTTTTGACTCTGCAGAGTTTATACAACTTTACCTACATGATGTGATTTTTCTAGTTTGATCGGTATCCGCCAGTACCACCACACTCAACACATTGAATGCGGACTAGAGGTCACAACGTAGCCATTACATTACTTATAGCCTAGCCTTGCACCAGCGACCGTAAGTGAGAATCCACCCTAGAAATGACCTAGAGCCGTTAGGTAGCGGGCCCTCGCTTTGAACCTGACGCCGTGGCAGCAAACCATCCTGTTTCCCCATGAGGCACTACACTGTTGTATTGGATAAATTTAGACGCCTAACCATTACAGGTCTCATAGGTAACTCCTCTGGATTAATACAACAACATAACCTATACTACTTCGGCCTACCAAAATGAAAGGCTAGACAATAAACAACTTAATAGGCTAAGGCCATCTCATTCTAGCACATGTGGTTGCACTATATACATTAGTTGGTGACATAGAGTTCAGTCCTTAATCGACTCAGGCGAATACTCTCCCTATCGGTATGCAACTAACACCATATGCATACCACTTGTCGTCCAAGTCTTAAAACCAGTTTTCCTCCATTTTGTTTCACAAATAACCAGAGGAAACACCTCTGTCCAGAAGTATTAAAATACCCATTTTGTCATGTATAAAATGTTCATAATGTTTATTTGTATATCTCTAAGTATGGCTAAGCATTTGGAGGCATAATAAGCAAGTATATATATACCCATTTGAGCACTTGTAAAGCACTCTAATCCATACTAAGGTTACAAACAGTAAGGAATTCAAGTTTCAAGGTGGAATATGCAGCAAATAAGTCATAGCTACCATTTAGCCAAATTTTAAATATCAATAGTCGCAATTACGCATGCAATTTTACAAACAACACATTTCATTCCCTAAAACATAGGATTCAATTTGTTCAAAGGAAGATGGGAGAATACTTGCCTTACTCTTGATCAACTTGAGCATCAACTATAATCACTCCTTCACCGATTGCGAACTCGTTATCTAGACAGTTTAACGTACGAGCAAATAAATACCAAATAATGCAAAAAAATACAACATGCTCTACTATGTATGCAGTTCACACAGTGGGTAGGTACTGATTTTATGTGATTTATGGTGAAAGAATTTCTATTTTATCATTTTGCATTTGGGAGATATGGATTTTAGAAGCTATATACGTGATTAGAGCATTTATATGTGTACTTTAATTATACTTGTAACTTGGGAAGAAGTTTTGTCAAATTCAGCTTTGCAGTATATTAAGTATAGCTTAGGATGAATTGTGGTGAAAAAATTTCAATTTTATGATTTAGAATGTGCAAGTTATAGGTGTTTGAAGTTTAAATACACTAGAATATATTATTTATACATCATATATATTTGAAGGTATTCTCTGTGGTGATTTTGACCAAGTTTTATATAACAGTGGTAGAGTACAATTTTACGAGTTCAACAAATCTTAGTTCACTTTATTTGGAGTTAGGATGAAATTTCTATTAATTTTAAAAGTTATTATACACTCCATGTACTATACAAAGTATTTATACTTTATGCTTATTTTTAGATGTGTTCTCTGTACTAGTTGTGCCAAATTTTAATCTATAGAAACAAAGTGTATATTTTTCTAAGCCTAACAAATCTAGATTCATAATTTTTGGAGTTAATATGAATTCCTTATGAATTTTACAAATTAAAGTCTATTTTGTGCTATATAAAATTTTAGAAGTGTCTTCTGTATAGAGAGTGCCATGTTTTAGTTTATAAATAAATTTCACAATTTTGTGGTTTTAAAAAATTTTGTTTCATTCAATTTGGAGTTAAAATAAATTAGTTATGCATTTTTGAAGTTAAATCTATTTTTCAGTTGATTAGAAAAGCCCTTAAGCATTTTTATGTATTTTTGGGAATTTTAATTAGGCCGGGCCCAAGTGTAAGTGGCTGCAATCTTGTGAAAAGGCCTCTCGGGTTACTGGGAATAGAACCCGCACTCCCCCACGTGTGTGGAAGGCAACTTTATAAAGAGTCCCTGTTTTATTTTACATTTACAGAATAGTCCTTGACCCATATCTCAGTGGGGGGCTGTTTGCAGTGTGAACCCTGTTCTTAATCAAATTTTCAAAATGAAGCCCCTGTGCTCTGTGCAGAGCAGGGCAGCATGCGCAGTGGACGTATTTGGCCTCGCCGGCAGCGAACGGAGGGGAATTTCACGACGCTGCCAAAAGAGAAAATGTAGAGGTCTTCCTTGCGCACCCAATGGTGGCAGCGGTGCGCCCAGGGTGACCTGAGCTGCGCGCAGCGAGGACGCGAGCGGCGGTGCAGTTCGGGCTACAAGTGAAAGTGGAGCTACGGCTTGATTTAGTCCAAATGGATGCATGAAAGAGCTTATAAGGGACTCCAGGAGTCTCACCAGGGGTGCAGAAAGGGATGGCGAGCGCAGGATAGCAGCGGCCTTGCCGTCCACGGCTTGGCGGCGGCGCGAACTCCGGGTAAATGGCGACAACATGTTCCAGGCAACGAAATCCCAATACAAGATGTGCATGAGATAAAACATGGCATGAAAAGTCTTTTGGCACAAGGAAACATGCTAGAGCTCACCAGGTAGGGAGGAACAACGATGGCAACGCCCGGTTGGAGCCGAAGAAGACGATGACCGATCTCTATGCCTGGGACTTGGCTTGGGTTGTTTCTTGGGGCATCTCGGATCTGGTGAGGAGTCGGGCTCCGTGGCGTGGTGTCTTGGCCGGAGATGGCCCGAGGCGGCTGCAACGGAAGGTCGATGCTGGCGGCGGCACCATGGCCGTACTCGAGAGGCGGAGGCGGCGGTGACCGTGGCGACGGCCGGTGCCATATGGGTGGGAGATGGCAAAAATGGGTCAGGCGAGGTGAGAGGATCACGTTCCAGGGAATAGCTTGTTGGGAAGCTCACCAGCACGACGGCGAGGGCTATCGAACACCTTCCGGCGCTGGGGAAGACTGCTCTGTGCCAGCTATCCAGTGGCATTTTCACTGCGGTTCGACATGAAAAATAACGAGGGAGTGAAAGAGAGGATGTTGGCGAGGTGAGGGGTGAAAAGGGCAAAGTTTCTCTTGAGGCCGTCGGTGGGAATGAGCTGGAGTCGGCTGAGGGCGTTGGTGACGCCTGGAGTGGTCGTGGCAGCAGTTCTCTGCCGTGGTCGAGGAGCTGCGGTGTGCTGTCAATGACAGGTGGGGTCCACGGCTACTGGGGCCCACCAGTCAGAGAGAGAGCTAGGGAGACAAGCCTAGGAGCTAAGTCTGGAGCTTATGCAATGGTGTTGTCTTCTCTTGCAAGATTGAGAAGCTTAAAAGGTGAAATAAATTCCAGGAAAATTAGGGTGGATAGCCCATGGTATGGTCAAAGCACTGGTCCAACTAGATTTGGCTTAGAGGTTTAGGTCGAGTTAGGGTAAATCCCCAAAGTTGGCTAATTAACAGGATTGACAGAACTGAGTTGTGTGCAGGGATATTGCACCTATTATTTTATGTGCTTTAGTTGTGAATTAGGCTTGAGGAAAATTAATGGAGACAGAGGGTACATAGGGCAACAAACTGGTGGAGTCTCACTAGATGACAGGCTATGGATTTTATTTGGTGAAATTGCAAAGTTGGCTAAATTACACACTTTGGGCACTCCAAAATTTGGCTGTCCCAAAGGCTGAATTCTTTCAGTTTTGAATACTTAATCCAGTTAGGTTCTCTTGAGGTATAAATTATGGTAAAATTCTTGTGAGAAGAGAGATATGTGGTTTATCTCCTGTACAATTTGCATACCTAGATTGGTTACGGTTTAATTTGGGTAAAATTATGAACTAGGCTTCAGAACACTGTTTTTCTGCACTGTAGCAATTAATTAGGGATTATTGTCACCACTATTTTATATGTTTAACTTGTGAATTAATTTAGGCCCAATTTACTATGAATACATGGATACTTTATTGACATTATGGCAGAGATACAAACATAGAAGCCTTTTGGATTATTTATAGGGGATTTTGTGAATGTGGATATTTGTTAATGTGTTCTATAAATGGTTAATATTTAGGGCTCTCTTTTCATGCATCATTTCATGTGGAAATCTTGTGATCCAAGGTTAGGTAAAGTTACTGTGAGTAGACCACATTAGGTATAGCATTCTTTATAGGTTTTCATGGCAAAACAATTTAGGGATTTAAGGTGGTGAAAATATATGAAATAGTTGAGTTGACATTGCTAATTTCCATATTAGGTTAATTTGAGGGGTTTTATTAAAGCACTAGACCAAGTGATAAAATTACACAAACATTATTGTGACATGTGTGTGATGTGTAGCACTTGTGAGAATTTCCTCAAGACTTTATGTTGCACTAACTATTTTTAGTATTTTCCTATAGTCACTCAAATGCACATGAACCTATAATAAAAATGCATTTAAAAGCCAAAAACAATGGAAATAGAACATGCACACCCAAAGATGGTATTTTACTTATTTACACTTCTTATTACTTGACTTTTAATTATATCATTTTGGGTTGGTTACACTTTTATTTTAGTAGACTAGTTGTTAGGATTTCTATTTGCTAAATTTCTAATTATAAAAGGATTTGCACTTTAAGACAATCAATGGCACACAAGGTTAAGCATACATGGTTCATCAGATTCACTTTTTTTAGATTTCTAAGCTTTTACTTTGAGTCTGTTTTACCAATTTAAATTCTTGGGGGTGATTTAAACTATGATTTATAGTTGGACCATTTGTTGCCATTTTAAGTTGCGCCTAATTAGTTTAACAACAAACTAAGGTCATAGAGTCACGGTATGTATCCCATAGAGTTGTTCATATTTTGAATCCTGGTGCTTTTGGTTTCAATGAGAAGTAAAATATTTTACTAGTTGAACTTTGAATTTAATGTCATCTGAGTTAACCTTAGTAAATTGTTCCGAGGATTTTAATAAATTTTAGATGGCTATTTTTAAGTGTGGATATTTAACATTCTCTCGACGTCCATCGATTATATATTAAATCACAACCTGTACCTGACAAGCTCAATCCGACCATGCCTGGAAACTACCTAGCTACCTGCGTCGAATCATCGATATCGATCCGCAATTCTGCATCGAGTATCATATATGTGTGGAAACGACAACTGGGCATGCATGCATGCAGCTATAATTGACACAACTACTCAGGAGCGAGCTAGCTCATCAGGCAATCATAATTCAGACAAGCGTGCGCTTGCATGCATATATATGTTCGCTAGTAATCTGCAAGAAAACAAGGACCAGCTTGCATGCATGGAGTATTCAGAAAGATCACAATTTTCATATTTAGGTCCCGTTTGGTTCATGACATAAACTGGCCTTACTAATTTTTTGGTCACATAAATATTACTCCCTTCACCCTTATTTACTTATCATCACGACCATCTATATTTCTACTTTGACTATTAATATCTTTTAAATAATTAATTTCTTGTTAACGAAGGTTGTATGTCTATATTTATCGTATAACACACATTGCGTGCTAATATGACATACTTTTGACTATACTTAAATATTTGCAAAAAAAAATGACTGGTCAAAGAAAAAAGATGAATAGTATCCGATGACTCTATTATTGAGACCAAAGGGAGTAGAACAAGAAGGTTTGGTTTGAATCCAGACGTGGCCAACGTATGGGGAAAAAAATGGTATCACCATTGATGAAATCTAAAAAATTGGGAAGGTTTTTTGCCCCTAACCACAATTTTATCTTTCCAAATATTGATCATACCAAAAATATATATAGCTGTGGCCAAAGTTTGATAAGGCCTAAACCGGTCCTTAATTTTTCCCGTTTTACTTTGGAATAGACGAATAGTACGTTGAGCCAATCGATATGTACTTAGCAAACTGTTCTCAATATATATTGATCGATAACAATTAATTTCCCTCTGAATTCTAGGGTTTACATATATACGAGCGTGACATGTCGTAGCATGCTGTCGGATGAGTCCAGCAGTGCCAGGGAACACTGCTCGTAATCTGTCATGTCATCGTCACCACCAAGACTTGCATGCCCAAGCTAGCTACTTGTATGTTCAGCTAGCTCAAGGAAAAGGAAAAAAAAATCTCTAGCTACTACTAAATTAAAATTTAGTATATGTTTGTCTGCATGCAGCTGGCTGACCCACATGCCAATATAATTAACATCCCATATATATAATTTTATAGATTTACTATTGATCAAACGTTTGATTTTTTAAATTCTGTCAAACAACAGCGCTGGTCGTTGGATGGAGCTTTGAAATCCAGAACGGAGGAAGCGAGTTATAAGTTATAGTTGTATTTTCAACTTGATATAGCGCTATTATCGATTTATACAACTTTAGTTATAAATTTACGCAACTCAGTGATAAATATGTATAACCGTATCTAACGGTTCATATCTGACCTTTGGATACAGAAAAAAAATCTTTTGATTTTGATAATTTGATGCTCATGATATGATCGATGGCTCATGCAGATACATACCGATCGTCATTGATTAGGTCGATCAAGACGGATCCATGGCCGTGTCTTCCAAAAGGTCAGCACATACCAGTGTAGATTGATACATACATATAATATACGATAGATAGATAGATGATAGATGTGTATCTCTGATGATGGGCCGGCCCTGCCCTAATCCCAGTGTCATCGTCAATATAATGCCGATCACCATGGCCGTACGCATGGCTGGTGGCTGCTAGCAACCTCGTCCCTGTCAAGGTGCTATGCAGTAGCTGCCTGCCGGCCGGCGCAATGAATCTCTCCCACTGCATATCTCGACAAACACACGCAAACAGATCGATATGGCTTTGATCGATCCAAACGCGATGATATGATGCCATATCGATCGCAATCTATGCAGTATACATCTGATTTGGCTATTAGTCTCGTCAGTATCACTCCCACTGCTGCCGCCGTAATTCTCGACCCGGACATGAATGCATATACGACAGATCTCGATTTAATCTGATTTTACAATTAACTTGTTTTGATTTGGTTTTGATTCAGATCAAGGAAGGATCTAAATAATATGGAGGTTAAGCTCAAGCCCGGTTAACTTTTACGGTATAATTTACGCAATATAAATGACTCAATTGTTTAGATTGATTTGTTCTCTCCGGAGCAGCACGCGTAGCAGCAGCTGGCAGCTACAGTAAAAACAATTAAAAAAATAAAATATTAAAAAATCGAGTAAACTTTATACTAATAATTTAAAACTTTCATCTCTAATTTTAAGACTCTCAATTCAATTTTCAAAACTTTCAACTCAAATCTAAAAGCTATTAACTAAGAATTTTAAAAAAACCACTCAAAATTTGAAATTTCCAACCCAAAATTTGAAACTTTTAATTAGATTTTCAAAACCTTCAACTGAAATTTAAAACTTTTAACTCTACTTATTTTATGTATTATTTTATAAATAAAAATTATTAAACATTAATGATAATGATTAGGGATGGTGATTAGTACTTCACGAGAAGGTTTGGGCGTACGGCCTGCCGCGCGCTAGCCATACCCTGTTCTCTCACTTAAATAAATTTAGTATAGAGTTAAAAGAGATAAAATTGTCTTTCTATACTGCTGCGTGGGGGCAATTCCATAAAGCGGATGGCAAAACAACACTAGGTGGAGAAGTTTTCTCCGCTCGATCCCATTCCTCATTCTCGTCGTTCTTCACCATAGCGAGACGACACCCAACCACTACAAATCTATGAGTAGAGCATACAGTGCTGCCTCGTTAAGTGCCCTGTAAATTATACCTTAAAAGTCTTCGCCCAGCTAACTTTTACGGTAGCCTGAGATGGTTTTACGGTGGACATAGACAAGAGCTGTGTTCTCTTAATGTATAAAACTTTGTTCGGTGGTGTGGTAGTACTATCTTTAGCAAGTTAGATGCTTTTGCTTCTTGGTGTTCTTTAGTTGGATGGACAATGTTTGTGCTCTGTTGATATAAAGCTGATAACCTAGTATGAACTCGGTTGTATTTTAGCTTTCTTATAAGCTGGGCTTTAAAAAGCCTTTTGTCTAAAAAAATATGCACAGATTGATTCATAGCAATTATATCATATCACTGATGAGTGAGGACCAGTAGTGTTTTTAGTTACACTGGCTCGCTTGGATCTTCTTCTTGATTAATATAGTTAAGAGAAAGTACAGTCACTGGCATCAACACATTTGCAGCTCCAAACATTAAATTAATTACGGGTGAAGATATACACTCGATCTTCATGCCAGCTCATCAGTGACTGCTGCTTCTTCGTCTTTGCGAGATGCATCTTGTTGGGCGAGCAGATGCCTCGTGATGTCGTCTCCTCCTCCCTGTACTGATTGGTCCAGTTGGTTGTTGTTCTTGCTCTTCTTCTCCTCGCTCTTGCCCCACAGCACGAAGTACAGGCCGATCACAATCAGTACTGCTCCGATGATCCTGCCAATGTTTTACAGATCAGAGATCGATGATGAGATATGTCATAGAGAAAGCAATGCATATTTACTGAGTTTTCTGTGTAATATATCTGTCAGGTTTGTGGTCGGTCTATGCATGCATGGCCTTACCCTCCAGTGTATAGCTGGTCTCCCAGAATGATGGCAGCCATGACGGCGACGGCGACGGTCTGCACCGGCTGGAAGACGGCGGTGAACAGTGGCCCTCCCCTGTCGATGCACCATATCTGCAGAGCAAACGCGACGCCAGATGCCACCAGACCCTAGCACCAGAAAGAAAGAAATGCATCTAATTTCTGTTTCACTCTTTGCATATGTAGATCTTAAACAATATGCATCTGAATATCTATGGATGCGATCGAGTTGCAGCTAGGCACTTACAGCGTAGAGGATTGTGAACAGTTCGCTTCCAGAGTTCACCTTCCATCTGCTCAGGTCTTCTTCAGTGAAGGCTGCAATGACCAAGAACTGGAGGAGCCCAAAGATGCAGGTCAGTGACAGCACTGAGAGCCTGGCTGGGTACCTCTTCAGCACTGGCACCTAATGACAAAACAAACAACATTCACAAAGGTCAATAATATGCATGCACATCATAACTAACCAAGCATCAAGTTTGCATGGCTGCATGCATGCTCTTGTGCTAAATGAGCAGCGACTACCTGAAGAACCATCCATCCAGACCATGAGAGGCAGTGGCCAAGGATGAAGACACAACCCAGAGTCCAGTTGAGGATGAGGCTAGAGGAGGACAGTGACTTGATGTTCAGACCGTGATGGAACAGTGGTAGGCCCTTGTAGAGAGTTATCACTGTGGCACCACCGATGCTCACCACCGTGCCCACCACCTTGGCTACCCCATGCCTCCTGCTTAGGTCTACTTGCTCAAGCCTGCATGCACACAAACATTCATGTGCACTCTTTCAGTGAAAACTGCATGCATGTTACTAGTACATTACACACTTAATTACACTGATCTTCAGTGTATAAACGGTCACCTGAGAACGGCAGCCATGGCAAAGGTGATGGCAGGAACTGTGTTCTGTATTGCAGAAGCATAAGTTGGTGAAAGGTGATACAGCCCTAGGAGGTAGAACCCTTGGTTTGCAGTTATCCTGAACAAACCATTCAATGATATACAGGAACTTCAGTATAAGGAAAAAAAATGGATTGAGCAGAGAAGATAAAAGAAATCAATATACTTACCCCAACAGTGCTAGAAGAAAAAATTCCACCAGCAAGGAGAATGTCAGTGGTGGTCTATCTTTCCTGAGAGAAACCATATGCAAGACATAGACCATTAAGAGCTTGTACTTACTGAGTTTTGAAAAAAAAAAGCAAAACAACTGAATGTTATGTCAAAACAAGGCGTTTTACGCACTTCTCGAGGAAGTAGGCGAAGGGCGCAAGCAAGGCGAGGGAGATGAGGTTCCTATAGACGATGAACACAATCTTGCTGATGCCCATGTTGAGTGCTGCCCTGCTCACAATGTGGAATCCTGCAAGCAGGAACTGCAGGGCCAGCACTCCTATGAACAGCTTCAGCTTCTCATGCACCACTGCTGCAGCTGCCTGATCCCTCCCCATATCTCACTACCCCCTTCTTCCTTCCTTACTCTCTCTACACTTGCCTACTTAATCAGAAATGCAGTGATGCTAGTGGCCTAGTGTTACTAGCTGTTGCTTGTGTTTTGAGAGGAGTGCAGGGTATGTGTGTATATATAGAGGGTTTTGTTACTCCTGAAACTCATGAGAGGAGATGGTCCTATGGGCTATAGAGACCTCTCAATTGCATGAATGCAATGTGCAATAGTATTTTGAGTACAAATGCCTAATTGCAGCACATGGTGTAGTGTTTTACGTCATGTTTACGCCATATTAGCAGTAGTAGAACAAATGTTAAAATGCTTTATCTGTCAGTGTGCACTATATTATAACAACAAACTTAGTTACATTTAGCATTTTTTGCTCTATGCATGCACATGTCATTGTAGAGATATTGCAGCAAAATTTTTCAGGAACTGTTCAGAACTCGTGTTTATCAATTATCGTACATATAATTGGAACAGACTTAACTGTGACCTACAGGAAGTATAAAAACCAAAAGTTACACCTATTCATGCAGGCTATGCAGTTAAGGCAACATCAGAAGAACATCCTAGCTCCTATATGCTGGATGCTGATCATGTCCTTTCCCTTTTAATTTCTTCTCTCTGTCGGTATGACATGTGTGTGGCTATGTGCAATTTTAACTTGATCTTCTTGGTGGATTACTGTATGGTATGGGGGAATTTGTATATATGCATATGGTTTCATATATGGGCAGTGGGCTCCTGACAGGTAAGCCTGCTGGGCTGGAATGTCCTCAGTTTCAAACATGCAATCAGTGAGGAGGGCTCCCTTGTATCCCTGTTCCATCCATGTCGACTTAAATGCGACGCTTCTTACATCTTTCTCGTTTTCTTTTTTAATTTATCCTTGTTGATCATATTGTGATTCTCTCGAGTTATCTTGATCACGACCTGCTTGATGAGATGGACAGAAAAAAAGAAAGAAAGAAGGGCTCGTGTTTCACAATTTTTTCCTCCTTTGGCTGTTGACTTTATGAGAGTTAAAAGAATTAAGAAATGAGAAATGCATGTATGCCAGGGAAAACAATGTAAGACATGCTGGATTCAGAAATCAGAACTAAATGAGCCAGGTTGGAATTTGGTTGCCAAAAAGTTCAGGCTATCTGATGGCAGATCAAGAGTTCAAGACTATTGCAGCACACTTGTGAAAATGTTCAGATTAACTCAAAACATTGGCATGCACACTTTTAACCGTAATTCAGTAATATTGAATAAATAGTTTTTAATCCTAAGAAAACACCATACTTTTGATTCAATGTCACAAAAGCAGGTGCAACATTCAACTCCAATCATTCTGAACATAAGCTTCAACGGGCAGTACATCCTCATTAAACTGAATCTCCCTGCATCTGCCATTATTCAGAAGAACAAAAAACATCATCCGGCACCTGACATTCAACCTTAATTCTCGAATCCAGCAAAACTCCAATGAGATGAAATTAAACTCTTATTAGCAATACATCAATGAGAACGTGATGAATCATCTGGTATATATTACTAGCTAGTACATCCTGGACACACCATGAACAGGCAAGCAGCCACACGTGTGGATGGAGACATGACAAACCTGCTGTCGATCACCTACACTACGACAAAACCCACCCAGTACACACCTACAACTCCAACAATGCAAGTAACAACCTCTCCTCTCCTTTTCTTCTGCTCTTTCTGCATAATTGCATTGCATTTGCATCAGATTCAGGTACATGATTTTGATTAATTAAGGAGTGCCATTTCATGCATGCATGGTTGCTGAGGTGGTGCATCCAGTGCAGGCCATCTTGACCATCCTACTCAATAAGTTGGGGTGCAGCACATGGTGTGTGGACCTGACTGAATGAACATCTCACAGCACAAAATGTACATACTCCTCAGACCAAACTACTTTAGGTTCATGTCTATGTTCAGAATCAGAGCCTAGTTAGTGGCAGGGACCCCATGGAGATTTAATTGTGATCAGCGTATGATTCTGGTGTGGTACACATGATTTGATGACGATCACATGCACCTGATTTGTTGGTCTATCCTTGTATTGCATTTAAGCACACATTGTTCTTCTCATGTGGGTTTTATTGTACTATCCACTGTTTGAAACCTGACCGGGAATCTGGGACGTACTGGTGCATGCATGTCTGATGCCTAAAAGTACCAGTCAGAATCTAACTTTATTTGTGGGTTTAAAAAGAATTGACGGGGACATGCATGGTAATGATGAGAGATTTAAGAGGGTGTTAAAATTATTTTTTTAGACTGGTTGGGTGCTAAAATTAATTGAGGCACACAACAAATTGAGGTTCTTCTTTATCTTAAAACTAGTACAAACAAGTTCATCCATGGGTCCTTTATATACATTTCAACTATGATTCTATGAAATATTGGAGGATACAAGGAGTTTGTGCTTAGAATTTATAAAGATATAGTCCCTCCGTTTTTTAATGTTTAGCGTTATTGACTTTTAGATATAAATTTGACTATTTGTCTTATTTAAAAATTTAGTACAAATATGTAAAAATATAAGTTATGTTTTAATAAAACAAATCACAATAAAATAAACAATAATTACATAATTTTTTAAATAAGACGAATAGTCAAATTTATATCTAAAAGCTAACAACCCTAAACATTAAAAACTGGACGGACTATTCCTATTTACGTTACGGTTGTAGCATTAACTCGGCAAGACGAAGATGAACAATGTTGAGTCAAACCCAACTGCTGGAGAGTTCATATCTGATTTACCTCCTTATACGCTGATTTGATCAGTGGTCGGATCTCAAGTACTGAACTACCGAGTGTCATCGGCATGTATACTCACCGAGTCAACGAAGTGGAGGCAGGAATAGGCGGCGGCCGGCAGTTGGCAGGAACCCGGAGCGGAGGTGGTTTTGGAGCTAACGTGGCGGTGGCGCAGTTGAGTATCCGGCGCCGGCGTTGAGGGAGATGGCCGGAGGAGGCGACGAGTTTCTCCTTTCTTCTCCATGGGCTAACTGCTAATTATTAGACTTGTGTTATTGGGCTGGGCTTGTACGTTGATGGTGGCCTGTGGCCTACTGGTCTGGATGGATCATCGAGCTCAGCGAGCGAGCCGAGTAGTGGGCCCATGTCGCCTGACAGGTAGTCCCATCACGCGGACATCCCAGCGTGCCTCGGGCCCCACCACAGTATCCCCGCCTTGCTGCGTGTCCCCCTCAAGTGCACCCCGCAGTGACTGCCACTGGGCCCCGCATGCTCGCGCTCACACACTCCGTGACACACGCAGCAAAACCTCCCCCTCTTCTCCCGCTCGCTTCTTCGCGCTCGCGCCATCTCTCTCTCTCTCTCAACCAAAAACCGCAACCAACCACCCGCAAAACCCTACCTCCTGCGCTCCCCCACGCCGTCGGCGCCGCGGCGGTGGGCGGGCGGCGGAGCGATGGTCGTATCTTTCAGGGTGGCCCGCCGCGGCCACCGCTTCTACCCCCCGCAGCCGCCTGCTGCGGCCGCAGCAACCGCCGATCGTCCGCCCCCTTACCCGGCGGCCCCCGACGTCGACGACGGTTCGCACCAGCCTCCGCCTCTGCCGTGGGATGTGAGTGCTCTAGGCGTGCGGTTCCTCTCCGTCGCGTCGTTGTTTACTTAAGCACCATCGCGATCGTCTCGATTGAGTTCGTGTGTGCAAGCGTCAAGCGTGCGTTACTGTCGGCTTCGTTTTAATTCGTGTAGGCCGGCGCCGCTGCCCGAACGGCCGTATCGGATAGGAACGGATCTTGTCCTGATGATTTAGGTGAGGACCGGTTCTGATCGCCCAATTTCGTGATGGTTTTTATGTTGACTGTGAACTGTGAAGTCTGTGATACAGATCTTGAACCGTCCTTTGCTCTGAACCTGTTTCCGGATGGATATTCAATTAGTGACCCAGGCAAGGTATGGCTTGTATCTGAACAGGAAGTATCTGTTTGTAACCTGATGATAGTAACACTGTCCGTTTGATTTCTGCAAAGGGAATGCTTCTGTTTCTGATTGGTGATGATCCAGAGAAGAGGCCGTACAGCAAGGCATCCAAAGCTTTGTTTTCTGTAAGTGTGACCCATATGTAATTTATTGTAAATCTTTTTACATGCGGCCATATTTTGATGATGCCGTTCCCCCCAAATCTTAATAAAATTTGGTTGGCCTTCTCTTCGGCCAACCCGGCTAATATTTTGATGATGTGATCAGAGTAAACCTGTAGCTATGCATACATTTCTTAGAACCACATGCTTTTTTTAAAAAAAATATGAAGTCATGGGCTCTGCCTATCCGTTGTAGAACCATCGGGCATTTCATTTCCTTGCTGGTGTTCTTTTGTTGGGGAACCGAGTAACTTAATTGAAGTTCCATTTGAACCAAAAGTTTCTAATCTCTTTGACAATTAGTTCATTCTTACAGTATCTCGTTGCGTCACTGCAGATTTCATAATGATGTAATGTATTGTTACAGGATATTGAACATGGCTGCTTGCCTCGAGTCATCTTGGGCGACATGCCTTACAAATTTATAAATGGAACTATTGTGTGTGAGGTTAGCTAAAGTCATACTCTAATTTTTGCAACTTTAACATATGTTGTATTTTTGCTTAGGCATTATCTCTGTACAATGTAAATACTAGGTGCGGGACTACCGACCCTTTCTGTCTAATGGTGGTGATTCTTCAGGAGATGACTTCCCAATTGTGAATAGAGTTTCTCTTAGATTGGGCACTGAACGTGTTGTAAAAGATCTAGCTTCCCTTGTGAATGCTTCATGGACTTATCACGATCGATTGGTTAGCCCATCTTTAAATCTGCAACTTACAATGTGATAACCATCTACTATTTCAACATATCACCAACTCTAATTTTTCTCTTATTATATGTATTTCAGATTGCCGAGTCCACCATCCTCTATGCCTTGCAACCCAGACTTAATTTGGACCCTACACCATGCCTTGAAAGACTTCAGAATTCTGTTAAGAAGGTACCCCCGATTTTCCTTTCTGTTTTTGGATTCCAGTAAAATCTTTTGTCCAGTTTGAACGTACCAAATTGTAATTTTACCAAACTGTATACAAAACAGATTGATTTAGGTCTAAATAAGGACAGGCAGCAAATTAAAGCTACATCTACTGTCAATATTTCTGCTGATCCTCCTGAAAATTGCAAACCCAAGGAATTCATCACCTGTGAAGGGGCAGTAGTATGCATCGAGAATGAAGCTCCAGAAGGCTTGCCACGTGGAATATTAAACAGCTTATCTATGAAACATCCATCCTCTCTCCAAATTAAGAAGGCCAAATCAGCTGCAGGATCTGATCCTGATAATGCTATTCAGTACTCTTCTACCCTTGTGGATAGCTCTGCCTTCTGCGACAGAAAACAAAGCACATCAGGTACTCTTGCTCCTGACCTTTTGCTTCAGATTCATGAACAGCAGGCGCAGGCAACAATTTTGCAGGTTGATCATGAAAATGAACAACCACAAAGGGAGACAGTGCAACCACAAAACAGAAAGGAGCATTCCAATCTTGCACATGAAATGCATGAGCGCCAAAACTGCAGGCGTTCAAACAAATATTCAAGGTTGAGCTCTGAAAAATCCAAATGCCACCTTCAGAAGTCAGTAAGGACTCCAAACAACAATGGGCTTAATCTGGTATCTCCAAAAGAACAGCCAGTTAAGGTTATGTTAGATCAGACAACAGGAAGCAAGGACACGAGAGTACAGCAACAAAAAGCCTTATCAGCACTCACAGACAATCGTCCACATCCTTCCTCGGACAGAAATATTTCACGCGTTGAAAAAGTCGCCGAAGAGGTTATTTCTTCAACACTAAGGTTGAAAGACAGAAATCTGGCCTTAACTGAAGATCTGGAGAGTTATGGTGTAGCAGAGCCCAAAGACAGGAGAACACCCTCTGTAACATCATGCGCAGCAAGTTCTATAAAGGCACCTAGTAAATCTCCTAAGGCTGCGACTACTTCTTCAAAGAGAAAGGTCTTAGAAGTTTCTACTTCTTTGAACCCGGAAATCGATTCAAAAGGGAAAAGGCAGAAAAAAGATTGTAATCAGAGCAAGACACCTTGTGAGAACGGAAGTTCAGAAGAACCAGATGTTATTTCTCCAGATATTGAGTCATGTATTGGAGACCCTTCATATACCATTGAACCTGATATTGAAAAGATCCTATCTGAGGTCATCCTGACTTCGCAGAGGTGTTGCTCTTCACAACCTGTCTGTCTTTACTTTTCATTTCAAGTTGGTGGGTTGTTATGCGCCAACTATGATGATAATTCTTTGTACAACCTCTCAATTTCATCGTTTGTTTTTCCTGTAGGCATGGACTGAATGAAAGGGCTGCTAAAATTGATGGTTTAGAAAGATTATGGCCATTGCCACCATCCAAATTCTTTCTGTCTGAGAATACTGCAGAAATTGCATATACCCAGAATGAAATCATGTCATACTATCCAACTGGGAGAGCTACAAATACTCGGAAGATTAGAAGGCTTAGTTTTCACCCTGTACAGTATTTATGTAGAGGTGTGCCTGTTCTTACTTGTGCTTGCATAATCTTGTTTTGTTATTAATCTTAATTCTTTTCCTAAAGCATTGTCTCGTGGCAGGTGTTCTTGATGAATGCCATTACACACTTCGCCTCCTAGAGTCCGAAGCACCGGATGATCATCAAATAGCAGTGGAAACGATCTATGGGGATGAGCATATATACATTTCTACTCTTCCCACTTCTGTGAGTACTCTTCAATTGAGTTTCACAAACCAGGAATAATGCCTTTTGATTTCTTTCTTACGCATGATATGCTTTGCAGCACCATGCAAACAAGCTTGTGGATCAATTCATTTCACTGGTAAGTTTGTGCCTTTTCCAAGGTAGTCATTGTTTTATTATTCATAGAGGCAAATCTCTTATATTTGTTGCATCTTTGGCAGTGAGAAACTATCTGGCATGTTTAAATCTTATTATTTGCTTGTTCATGAAGTGTGCATGTCAAAAATTATACATTTTTCCAGAGAATCTGTATAATAATCAATCAACAAAATTTATGATAATTATCAATGCTTCTCTATACTATAATAATGGTCAAGCTCAATTTCTGAGTTTTTTGTTGTTTATCCAGATGAGAAGGGATGGCTACACACTTTGCAATGATATGAGAGAGGTACATCAGGAATACCTATAACTTATCAACAACATTTCCTGTTTGCATACTGTATATTGAGGCATTTGAGGCATCTTCTTTCTGTCGCTTACTCGAATGGTCTAACCCTTTTCAGCAATATGAAGACACCCCTCAGCTAGGTTATCTGACTGGAGAATATCCACAATATCCATGGCTCTCATCTCCCATTACAAGAAGTGTTGGGATTAATGAAAGTAACAATTTAGGTTACACTTTCCATAACGGGCTACCATATGTACATGCAAATGCTCAGCAGCAATGGATGCAGACGCAACAGTGTCCAACCCTGCCAATTGTTCAGACATATTTCTGGAATCCGTATCATCCAGGCCAGCAGCGTTATACCAGCAGAATCCTCGACCAGGGGGGATTGTTTACAAATGAGGTGTTCTCAATGGATCTGGACCAGTATCAACCTGTTCAGCAACGTCAAGGAGTCGGATTGTTTGCAAATGGGGTGTTCTCAATGGATCTGTTGGACCAGTACCAACCTGTTCAGCAACATCAAGGTGTAGGACAGTGCATGCATTGCAGGCACGATATACCAGGGTTCAGTGAGAGGTATGTCACCAACGCGAGCACAGGCTGCTACAACCAGTGGCGCCAGGTATCAACACCTCTGGGCGGCAAGGTGTACCAATGGGATCTGCCAGCTTTTGATAGGCATGTCTGCAGCTGCCCTCCACTGAATTATGCTGGGAGTAGCACACCATTGTCGACGCTGTATCCGGTTGGAAGTCCACCGATGAGCTCGCAGTCCTTTGGTTCCGATGATGGCAGCGTCACAAGCACACCGGTTCAGCTCCAGGTGCCTCTCAGTTACCAGTACATGTCCCATGGGATGTGGTGAGGCGTGATGGCCTGATTGGCAAAAGTGTGATTTTGCGATGGTCTTCTCATTCTGGTTACATAACAACACAGGCAGTACAGCATATACAGATTACAGTTAGTACATGGCTAGAACAGAGTTCCTTCTTTTGTTTTATTGCTCCTTAATCGGCTCACCGTTCCTGTTTCTCTGCTGGATGGCAAATCATCTACCTGAACTTAAGTTACTGTAATCTATATAATCTCTTAGAGACTCCGGTGCAGAGCAATAGAGAGGGAATACTACCATTTGACACAAGAGATCGATGAAAAACTCAATACCATTTGACACAAGAGATCGATGAAAAACTCGGTAGACTTGTTCTCGCAAGAAAAGAAAAAAAAAGAGAAATAGTAGTAGACTTGTTCAGCCATGTTTTGTTGATGTGACCATGCGAGGCCGCATTCGCCGTTGGATCTAATATGAACGCAATGGATGTTCTCCCTACGATCTCCTTCCAGCCTTCCTCATCCAGTCTCCATTCTCCAGGCAGTTCCAGTCTCCACGGCGCGCCGCGCTGGCCGCTGGTCGGTCGCCGGAGCCGCCGCCGCCTCCCCTCTCCTCCGCCGCGCGAGCCAACTCCCTCTCTAGTCTCTAACACTATTCTCGGTTCGCACCCATCTCCTTCCCAGATCGGACTCCAGAAAGAGGAGCATTGGTAATGCCAGACCGGCGCGCCCGTCTCCCTCCCTGGCGCCGGCGAGGGCTTCGGCCTTCCTGCGAAGAGATCGCAGGTTTCGAACGTCGCAGACTCCTAATTGGCATTAACAGAGGTAACTTTTGACTTGGTTTGTTCTTTTCTTATCTAAATCTTGGAATTACTGCGCTCAAATCCATGATGAGCTTACCACACAGTTAATCTGTTCTATATCACAATTAATTGCACTGCATAATGATCTTCCTGTGATATTTCCACCAGATTCTAGTTCATGAATTGGACAAGGATATGGCCGTATTGAGGACTTCAGAGGGGCATACAGAGCAGCGCAGAACAAATCATGGCAGGGAATAAATCGCAGCAACAACAACGAAATAAGGTAACCACGATACCACATCCATTGAACCACAAATTTCCAATTCCCTAATTGAATGTATTACAGTGAAGAGTGGCATGCATAATTAGTTGGTTTGGAGTAATAAGAGTTTATTGCATCCTAATGCTAGGCATTTATTTCGACGTGTATTAAGTTTATCTGTCTGAGATTCATTTGCTCAGCATGTTCTGCCAGTTTTACAGCACAGGATAGCTATCAGCTGAGAAAAACGGCTTAGGTGGCACCTGTAGATTCTGCAACCTCCCTGTTAGCATGTTCACCACCTTTGTCATTGATGGCCGGTGCTTTGGGTTCCACTGAATGCACCACAATGCCACAATGGCCAGCTGTCTCATTGTTTCTTTCTCTTCTTGTGTCATTTCCCTAGCAAGTGCCAAATCCTGCCCAGTGGCGACCTGTTCATAGATCCATTCTGGGAAGTAGACCACGTTTTGGCTTTCAACACTTGGGTCTGAGTTCCTCCTTCCGCTGACCATTTCTAACACCAGCATGCCGAAACTATAAACATCTGACTTGTAAGATATCTCTCCAAAGTTCCGAGAATATAGCTCTGGTGCAATATAGCCCATCGTGCCTCTTGCTGCAGTCAATGTAACGATGCTTTGGTCCCTTGCACACAGCTTTGCAAGGCCAAAGTCTGAAATCTTCGGACTGAAGTTATAGTCCAGCAAGATGTTATTAGGCTTGATATCAAAGTGGAGGATACGCTGGTTACATCCTTGATGCAGGTACTCCATTCCTCGGGCAATGCCTAAAGCAATTTCTAGCATCTTGTTTGGCACTAGGAGTTCTTGAGAAGTATTAGAATCATGTGAAAATATATATTTCTCCAGCGAATCATTTGGCATGTATTCATAAATGAGAGCCCGCCTTGTTCCTTCAGAGCAAAAGCCAAGGAGGCGGACAATGTTTGCATGGTGGATTCTCCCGATAGTTGCAACCTCATTGATGAATTCATCTCCCTCTCCTTCAGAGTTTTCTAGCATCTTGACCGCCACAGGAACTCCATTTGGTAGCTCACCTCTGTACACACTTCCAAATCCACCTTGTCCTAGTTTAACCTTGAACCGTCTTGCTACCTTCTTTACTTCAGAGAAAGTGTACCTTGTGGGTTTTGATGTGCCATATGTTTTGAGAAACATTTCAACCTTCAGATGTATCTCTTCGTTATATCTTGTCTTCAGAGAAAGATAGAGTGCAGTGGCCACCATCAACAAAAGAACAACAAATGCAGCAACCGATGATGTAGCTGATTATGCAGAGAATAGGAAATTAGTGTATTGAATTCTTTCTGGGCAGAAGGCCCATAACCCAACTTTATTAATAAATCTTAACTCAGGAAAGCAAGCAGAGGAATATGATGGGAAAACCATCTTACCATACATACCAAAGAAGGAACATACTATCAACACATTGAGTAAGATAGAAAATATAAAGACACCACTTGGTGATTGTAATGGGTATAAGAGAATGTAAGACTGGAGTAGATAAAATAAGACTTTGTATGTAGCAGATAACCTTTTTTGTTTTATTTTTATTTTCATTTGAATAAAAGGAAGATTTGGATGGAAGAGTACCTGCTATTACTTTGATACGTGAACCTGCAAATACCAAACAAGAGAATTTAGATTTCACTGATAGTTTAATTAATAAAAAGGGTAACTAGCTTCTTGAGAAGAAAGGTAAAATCCAACATATATAGTTATTTACAAGGGACTGCTACTGTGCATGTCAAGGTCGTCCTGGTGGTGCTCCCCGTAGGCGGACTTGGTGCCGGAGGAAGACGACGTCGGCTGGGCAGCGCTCAGGCGTTGGATCGCCTGAGAATTGGCATCGACGGATGCTTGCAGAGTCTGGAGGGCGGCGGCCAGGGCGTCCAGGGTAGTCTGGAGGGCGGCCTCCTTATCTCCCATGGCAGCGGTGCGGTGTGGGGTGGGCGGGGCAGAGGTAGAACGGGGCGAGGATGATCGGCGAGGCGAGGAAGGCCTGGATCGTGATACCAGGTTGTCAAGGTCGTCGAGCCCTAGGGTAGCTGGACCCCGGCTACGTAGTTCGTAGCCGCGTTCCGTGGTTAGGGGCGAGGTTTTACCCCGCAGCGCCCAGTTGGTTTAGAGGAAGAAGAAGAGAGGTTAGGTGATAATTCTTGCTTAATTCCTAATATCCTGAGTACAATCATATATAGGCCACTCGGCACTAACCCTGGAGCTAATTGCTCCTAATTCTAAGGCCCTGAGTGGCTGTGGTTGCCTTCTGCGGACGTCCCGGGCGCGCCGTTTCCTTGTGTAGGCGTGGCCCCACATGACAGTGCAGTAAGTGGATGCAGACCTGGCCCCAATGGGATGAGCTTAATTAAGTTTTAGATTCTGAGAACCAGCTATGCTTTAGCTATATGAATATATTTGTAAACAGGAAATGATCCCTACATCTTGTTCAGCAAATATCGTAAGAAGCATCTTGCTGGTGCTAAGGAAGATGGTATGGCAGATTAAGAATTATGGCATTAGGGTGGGATAAGGTGGATAAAGGGTTACAAGATTATTTTTCTATCACACCTCAGATCTATCTTAACCTTGTCGTCCATCAACTCAACCAAGCAGCATCTGGTAGGTCTATTTGTATCATACTAGCAACCAAATCACCTACTCCCTTGAACTGCTGCTACAGACAATTGGAATGTTGCATTACTATGTGGTAAGTTTTGTTTCTTCAGTAACTTTGTGCGGGCGCAGCCATGCCCATGCAGGAGTATCATGCTTGTGTTCATTTCTGCTTCCAGTTCTTAATTTTCTTAGGTGATCATTATATTAACAGAGAAGTAAGTAGTATAAAGTTCATACAAAAAGTAGTAGTAGTATAAAGATGCACCAGTTAGAAATACCATTGCATGTGAGATTGACATGCAGGGACCATGCCCACATGTCAATGGCACAGGCGATTGTATTCTCCAACTCCGTGATCTTTGCTATGATCCAAAACAAAATTAACCTTTGGAGTAATGCAGGTCATTTGTCAGCAGGATCTACTATATATTGCACCTCCAGTATAAGAAGCCTAAAATCTTGTTGTAACTCAATGATGCCCTCTCAGAAGTGAAGGCAATGCCAGTGGACTTGCGGTGAGGTTGGTAAAGCTTTTTAGCTCTACATTTTGAGCAACCACGTTTGGAATTGAGATGAACGAATAGTAAAGTGATGCTCATGTGCTTGTACATATTATTTTCTTATTCATCCGATAGGATTGGCAGTGTTTTGCTGGCTTTTGACGATCGGACAGCAGCATTCATATAATTGGAAACTGTAAAAACTTGTAGAAAATAAACGGGGATGGTGCATGTTGTGTATAGGGGTTTGCCTGGTTAGAAATAATACCTTGATGCATGCAGAATGTCTGATTCCTTTTTGAGCTGAATGCGCAGCGTCGGCCTTGATCTTCACACTGTGAGCAATTATAGACGGCTTCGTGTGCGTCGAATGTCCATTGGACCGTCGTGTAAGAAAAATTGAGTATTCTTTCTGCACTTTCTCTGAATTTGTAGACATCTCCGGAGATAAAATATGGTATCGGAATGGGGCCATTTGAGACGACCTCGCACTCGATTGGAATAAGAAACGCAGGTACATCATAAGCCACCAAATAGGAGAAGTGGGTCGCATTGGTAAGGCAAGAGATCGGGCCAGCAATCGCATTGGCGGCAGCAATAGCAGGGATTCTAGCTGGTGTCAACTCTACTGAACAGCTTACTAAGGCTGCAGAATCCCAATTGTCTATGTCGCATGAGCTCCAGTTTCGATGGTGATAATAATAATGAGGAAGTGGTTGAGAAGGATCTGGTGCAGATTTTAGAAGCGGGCAGGAGGAGTCCAAGTCGCCGAGCGGGATGATAGTCAGGCCTCTAGACTTGTAATCTATGGCGATCACCTTGTACCGTATTCCAAGGTAGGAGTATTTGTGGTCTAGGATGGTGTCTTGTCCAGAGCATGCGAGCTTCATGCATGGTACGCCACAGGAGGATGGTGTATTGCTGGAGTTGAGCCGGAAAGGGTACCTGATCTCCGGGCCATGCTCGCTGCACCGCGACGTCGGGCAGTAGCTGAAGAAATCTTTGTCTTCCCACGCCGTGGTCTGCAGCTGCAGATGGGCTCCTCCAAGAAGAAGAGACGACACCAGCAGCAAGGCTCCTGCAGCAAGAGCAGGTTGAGAGCTCATCTTGACTGGTATTAGTTCCTGGCTTAGCGGTAAGATATGTAGATGGACCCATGGAGACGAAGAAGATCAACGCAAAATATCCCAATCATATGTGTTTCTGTACGAGCGGCATACGTGTCAGTGCCTGGACGGCTGGCCGGCCAACTTTGACTGCCGTGCCAGTCACGTCCTGCTGCAGTCCGTCCAACTTAATCAGCAGCCCAAAGCCCCACAACTTCGATCCGGGAAGCAGCAGCCAGCCAGCCATGGCGAGCTCCATTAGTACTACTATTACCTACACCTTGCAGAAAGCTCTAGTGATCTCTTCTTTGCTTGCAGCTGTTGCAGCAGATGTTGGAGGAGGAGGGCAAAACCAGCAGCAGTGTGCACCTTCCTCCTGTGGCCATCTTGGCAACATATCCTACCCTTTCCGTCTTCAAGGCGACTCACGTCAGTGCGTTGCTACTCCTCGTCCATGGTACGACCTCTCCTGTAGCGGTGGCAAGGCCACCATTCAGATCAACACAAGAACATACTACGTGAGTAGCATCAACTACACCGATCTGTCCTTCTTGGTCATCGACGCCACCATGCAGGATGATACAAACAGCAGCTGCCCTCTTCCTCGCTCCGATCACCCTCCCAACACTGACTGGGATCGTACAACTGATTCTTATGGTTTTCTCGATTTAGCTACTGCTTCATACAGCAGTGCTTGGGCATGCTTTGTGAATTGTTCCCGAGCAATCGATACAGATGCTATGCCATGGTACAGGCCCGTTACTTGCCTGCGTGCGAACAATTCATTTGTTTTTGTCTCACTTTCTACATGTGGCGTTGGAGAGCTTCAACCTTCTTGTCGATACTTGGCCATGATTCCCTTTGATACTCCTCATATATGGAACTACTCACAGCTATGGAATGCAAGTTATAAAGATATCATAGGATTCATAAGGAAGGGATTTCGTGTTCAATTTCCAATTGATCGTAGGAGCGTTCGTATAAGCACCACGGAATGCCTAAAGGATTCAAAGAGGTGAGTCTGAGCTTAAATATGGCCCTGATCGCGTCGTGCCTCCATTTACTCCAAGCTTAGGTTTTGTTTTTTCTCATAATTCTGTCTATAAAAGAAGGGCTTTTTTACTATCATTAAGATGGTACCGGGAGGTATCATATTTTCTAGTGTATTTGATATTTCTAGATATTTAGATATCTCAAAATACCACAATATTTAGTATAAATTTTTGATACCTCAAGTTACTTTCTCAAGGACTGTAAAAACTTCTATAAAAAAAAAGCCGTGTTCCCCTCACTTATTACCCTGTCTTGTACAACGGTGTGATTTGCAGGTACTTCAAGGAGCATACGTCACGTTCACATGCAAGCATTCAGAATTTAACCCGTGCTCTTTTTTGGAGCGAAACATACTCCGAAGTAGAATGCGAAGATGAAGGTGCCTCCACAAAAAGCATAATTTTCTTGGGAATCATAGTATCGGCTATTGATATCACAAAGTTTCATTTCGGTACGTACGAATTACTTGCTTTTAATCATCACATAGTTGATATTATGCGTGCCTATAATACAACACATTATATTCTAACTGTTATGTATGTATGCTGCTTTGTTTGTGAAGTTCTATTTAGGTTTGTATTGGCGCCACTGGTGGTATTCACCCTCCTTGCCCACAAGTACTGGAAAACAAGGATCACGATCGACGCAGTAGAGAAGTTCCTCCGAATGCAGCAGATGATTGGTCCCATAAGATACGCGTACACAGATATCATTGCAATCACATCCCATTTTCGAGACAAGCTAGGCCAAGGAGGCTATGGCTCTGTATATAAAGGTGTATTGCTCCCGGGCAATGTCCATATTGCCGTCAAGATGCTGACTAGTAGCTCCAGCTGTAACGGAGAAGAGTTCATCAGTGAGGTCTCAACCATTGGAAGGATTCACCATGTCAATGTGGTGCGTTTGGTCGGGTTTTGCTCTGAAGAAATGAGGAGAGCACTTGTGTATGAGTACATGCCTCGGGGCTCTCTTGACAAGTACATCTTCTCGTCGGAGAAGAGTTTCTCCTGGGACAAGCTGAATGAGATCGCTTTGGGCATTGCCAGAGGGATCAACTACCTGCATCAGGGATGTGAGATGCAGATTCTACACTTTGACATAAAGCCTCACAACATACTTCTTGACGATAACTTTATCCCAAAAGTTGCAGATTTTGGTCTTGCCAGGCTGTATCCAAGGGATAAGAGCTTTGTCCCAGTGAGCGCTGCACGAGGAACCGTGGGCTACATAGCTCCTGAGAATGATCTCTCGGAGCTTTGGTGTCATATCAAGCAAATCTGATGTTTATAGCTTCGGGATGCTACTACTGGAGATGGCTGGAGGAAGAAGGAATGCAGATCCAAATGCAGCAAACTCAAGCCAAGCATATTATCCATCACGGGTGTACAGAGAGCTGACTCGGCGAGAAACATGTGAGATCTCTGACATTGTCGACATGCATGAGCTGGAGAAGAAGCTTTGCATTATTGGACTATGGTGCATTCAGATGAGATCGTGTGATCGACCAACGATGAGCGAGGTGATAGAGATGCTTGAAGGTGTTACCGATGAACTGCAAGTTCCTCCAAGGCCATTCTTCTGTGATGATGAACAGTTCTCTGGAGTAGAGTCTTACAGTATGCTGTCTGAGCTAACTGCAATATCTGAGAAGCATGAGGATGACGATGACGACGAAAGCATATGTCTTTTTCAAAGCTACTAGTAAATTAGTAGCAAGTACATTTCGAAATGCTGAAGCTACTTATGATGATTGTATTTACTTTGTATGCCCAGCTTCAGTATGGTGAGACCGATATAGTTTTATACATCCCGTAACACATATAAGCAGATAAAGTGAGAGCTTGTACTATTTAGGAGTGTATGCTTAATATTATGAAAAATCTTCTTACAACTTTGTGTTTTGATGATCCTGCATCACTACTATTCGCACCCGATTCTGGAGAGAGAACCATGCACAGGAAGCGAACAGAACAGAGACATTGGACTCTGCTTTCCTAAAAGAAAGAAAAAGAAAGAGAAAAGAATTGTACTCTGCTTTTGAGCAGGCCATTCCAATTTTGTAGCAAGTCTGTTGAACTTTGGTCATTTGTTAATAGTGGGTGGGCCATTGTGATAACTGCATCTGTCATCAAGAAAACTAAATTTGCCTGACTTCAATAGAACGAAGTTTGACTGCAGGAATGCAACATCCTGCCGTGTCTGCTGATCTGAGTGCGATCGGAGTGGTGCACCATGAACGATGGTGATACAGTACTTTCCACACTACGGTTCATGGCATCATAGCATTTACTATCTCCGTACCAAAATATAATAAGTTTTAAACTAGTAACGAGTAAAGAAAGTTGTTAAAATTAAATAGAAAAATGTTGTAATTGGTTGAGAAGAGAAATTAGATGAAAAGTTTTTATGGTCAAAGCTTATGATTAGTTAAAAAAAATATATAGAAGTTGTTATATTTTAGAATAAATATTGAATACTAAAAGTTGTTATATTTTAGGACGAAGGAAGTACTATCAAGCCAGGTTGGTGGTTCAGGCAAAGAATTTATTTTAAAAAATATTAAAATATCTATTTAATTAATGAAAATTTCAAAAGACTCGTGGCTGGATTGGAACGGAAGACTGCATACCACAGTTATTAGGACCGGTCCGGATCGGCGGTCGAGCCGGAAAAAACCAGAATCGAAGACTACAACGGCTCGGTTCACTTAAAAGACCGCCCATGCAATCGAACCGCTAAAAACCGGTGGAACCGACCGGTTTTTTACGAAACCGTTGAAGTGGGCGGTTTTATTGGAACCAGCCGGTTTTTACTTGTGGACCTTATTACCCCTTTTTTTATGATCATACAAATAAGATATGGGCAAAATCGTAAATATTCAGTTTTTTTAGGGTTGCCTGTGTTGCAGCAGGATTCGATCCTAGACCTCATCAGATCGGCAGGCCGGAGGCATTGGCGGCGGCGCAGGCGCAGGCGCGCGGTGGCAGAGGTTAGCTGGATGGTAAATCTAATATTAATCAACTTTAGTTTGCATGTCGCAATAATTTTTGAGTGTAGCTACTGTGATTATACAATTAAAATATTTATGTGCTTATTTTTTTTTATAAATCGACTGTATATGTATATATATTGCTCTGTTTCAATATATTTCATGACCGGTTCAATTTATCCGGTCTAAAACTATCGAACCAACGGTTCAACCGATTCTTAACGGTTAGACCAGTGAACCAGCGAACCGATGGCCTCACCGATTCAATTTCCGGTCCGTTCCTAACTATGCTGCAGACTGCCTTTCATTGATTCCTTCCAGTAGCAGAATTGCCTGTCCTACTCAGATAGACCATGATGAGTTGGAAACATCATGTCAAGCTCTCAAGTTTCAACACTAGCTGCCGTCCAGAAGGGACCACTGTACTGGAAGTGGAACAAATCTTTGACAGATTGACTCTTTCTGTTGTGTCAATACAAATTCATTTAAAAACTTTATGAATTTTAGTGTGTAATTAATAATAGTACATCACACTGATGATGAGATAGAAATAGCTACGTTGTAAAATATAAGTATTTATAGATTATTTTGTTTAGCAGAGATTAAGATTAAAAAAACTTTAGTGTCTCTCAATAAATATGGAATGAATGGAGGTGTGAGTGTGAATAGGGTAAAATAGGAAAAAATTTAAATAAAAAATAATTAATGGGATAGGTAATTTTATTAATAGTGCTAGAAATCTTTATATTATGAAACAAGATTTAAATGTTAGAAATTCTTATATTTTTGGAACAGGGTGAGAACTGTATTAAACCATTCTTAAGGCTGGGCAGTACCAAATAATAACCGTAGACCAAGCACGATCAGATGGTGGACTACAGTTGGTACCTGTCCCTCACTTTCTCACTGTACCGAGTGTTCAAAGGGTATTGTGTTTTCTTTATGATTTAGTAGAGATTACCGCTATCTAACGGTATCACGGTTACAGTGAAAAACCGTGACGTTATTGTGAAAAGCGTAAGATTTTAAAAACTTAGATGATTGTCACATATAATATCCACGAAAGGTAACCGTGTGATATTGTAAATTTTCTGTTGTATGTCGGCCACT
Source organism: Oryza meyeriana var. granulata (assembly GCA_003991445.1). Lineage (NCBI taxonomy): Eukaryota > Viridiplantae > Streptophyta > Magnoliopsida > Poales > Poaceae > Oryza > Oryza meyeriana. The sequence goes on along the minus strand of RYFJ01003660.1, from coordinate 52,798 downwards.
GTTGGAGGTGAGGTGGCCACTGCCGACGTCGAGCGCTTCAAACCATGCGTGATGCGTCGGCATCCTCTTCAGGTGGCCAGACGGCCATTTGCTTTCGCCTTCAGTGGGATTGTTGTATGTATTCTGTGTTAAACTGATTATTCATCCTTTTTTGGCCTGCATGGTGACCTTTTTTCTGTTCAGTGGAAAAGGGAAGGCATGCAGCTGATGCTAAAGGATCAAAAACAAAGGATGTTTGCATGCAGGGGGGCTCAAGCCCCTCCTACTCTAGCCGTGTCTGTGGAGCCCCCCTCAGTCCTCCCTTAAAAAATTATGGCAATGAAGATAGGAAAGAAGGGGTTGGAGAGGAAACGAAGGAGGCCAGCCCTTCCAAAGTATTTTTTTAGATCTGCCACTGTTTGCATGTGGAGAGTAATTAGTTTAGGGCCAGTAATTTCACGCAGTGATCGACCTCTCAATACAACCAGTTTAGTTTCCCTTTTCCTCTTTCCTCGCCCGAGCCCTTCCCGGTCCCGGCCGGCGGCGCCGTCCACCAGCTGCTTCATTCCTCCGAAGCCATAAGTTGGAGGCACTAAGCAATGGTGCACATCGATCATTTAGTGATGTTCTTTTCGGCTCGTGGCTTGTGTCGGTTTCTATTAGCACGTTTTTTCTATATAAAAGTATCTTTAAAAAAATCAAATAGATTAGATTTTTAAGTTTCTAATACGTGCGGCCTACATAATGGGATTTCGAGAATTTTCACTGTTACTCATTTAATTTTTTTTTAAATTTACAAAACTAATTTTTGATTTGGATCAATTGCAAAACTAACCTCTTGCCGCCCTGGGCCACGGCGGTTTTTGGCCCAGGGCGGCGAATGGCATCCCCGTCACCCGAGGCTAACGGCGCCGGCCGCCGTTAGCCCCGGGGAGGCCACGTGGATTCGCCGCTGTAGCGCCTCCTTCCCGGTACCCCCGTACGGTGATACCAGAGAGTAAGCGCCCCGCAGGAGATTGGCGTGAACCAACTCCCACGGAACCGCGATGCCGGTACCAGTCCCAGGAATCCTTGCTGGTACCCGCGGTCAACGGAGATGTACCACAGCAAATAACTAAATACATAAATACATATATATACCTTTACAAGTTGCGGCCTTGGGCAAGCCCTGAGCAGCAACCAGCAAACAGAACCACAGCAGCGGAACGACAGCGCAGAGAAAACCCAATCCACAAGCAACGGCTTGGGACTAGGAAGGAAACCCTAATCTTCACTTCAGCTTCATACTTCCTGAAGGAGGAGAGAAAAGGAATGGATTGAGTACTTACGTACTCAGCAAGTCACGGAAAATGTAAGTATGCAGGCTATCAAAGATAGGCTAGGGTTTATTTCGCAAACCATTTTAATTTGAAAACACTTTTGAAAACCTGAGTGTGGGTTGTCTCAATGTGATTGGAAGGAGGCTCTCGCCTCGATCCTGTCCGCGAATTGCTTTTCAACAACTCAAGTGGACTAACCAAATTTTAATTGATCTTAAATATTCTTATACCGCCTGTCGGATCACGACAGCGGTCCTAGTGGATCTGCCCTCCAGCAGCTTCCACTGTATCAACATCTATTACTTTATTTTCAATTTCGTCCTCACCAGGACGTAATCTCATGTTTCACTTTAGTCCCATCCGGGACATCATTTCATCTCATCTCATCTCAGCGGCTCCTCGAGCCATTCGTAACTCATCTCATAACTCATCTCGATGGCTCTCCAAGCCATCCTTAATCTCAACTTAAATTGCTTCCACTCGGGAAGCCTAACTATGATGCCAATCGACATCCCGGGTCACACAGCCCCGTTTCAGACCACTCAGGTCATCCATCAGCCACAAAGGCCGATTCTGGTAACGATTCCCATACCACAAATCTCTTTCGCAAACACTTGCAAACAAATCTACGCTAGAGGAATCACCTCACATTGCCCGTAACCGTGGGCACGGCTGTTCGAACAGTTCATTGATCTTTGCAAAGATTGTACGCTTTACCCACACGACGCGAGCTTACTCCCACACTGATCAGGTGGGGAGGTTCGTGACAAAGCCTTTCCAAAGCCTTCCCAGGATAGCACGTTGCCCTATAAATGGGTGCTCACACTCAACCAAGTACCAGGAACTCACTTTCCTGTACTCAGGGACGGGGGTATATCGCCCTCTTGGCACCCAGCCAGTCCCACATTTATTAGCAACCGAACCATCCTGGGAACACTGATTACTCAGCCAGGGGTGTCCCATACCACCCGTGTGGTCGCACTATGACATGCTCAGTGCAATTCCTCAAGGAATCGGTCCTTATATGCGAATACAAAGTGCCACCACATAGGCGATCACTTTGCACCGCGGAAACTTTCTCAAATAAATTTTGTTTCGCAAATCTCGCCGACATCGCATGTCGGGTTTTTAAATCTGTTGGAAACCCTATTTTTCCCAAATCGACAAACAATTGTGTTGTGAGTGGAATCATCGGAATCCATGCTCAGAGAGCACGGTCACCGAGGTACCACGGGTGGAGCGACAAGGAATAGGGTATCAAAACCTACAGGGTTTATGCAACTACCGGGCAGGTCCGTTGGTTCGACATGCAAACCGAGGCCGATCAATTTATCGTGCACACTAACAATGCAATTTTTGCAAACAAAACATTTTAAATCTAGGAGCAATATGGTCAAGGAGTGACTTGCCTCAGGCTTCGTCTTCAATCTTCGTGAAAATCCGACGTCCGACGAATTTCCGACGTGTCGACTACGCGCGAACGAGAGAAACACACACAAAACCCTAGAAATAATATACTATTATTAATAACTAATAGTGCCATGAGGTAGATCTCATTTTAGAAAAATTTAGAGACTTGAACGGGCTCAATGGGAATTACGGTTGGAAAGATATGAATTTTGGAAGTTTTAGGGATTTTTCTGGAATAAGAAAGGGATTATTTGAATTATTGGGAAAGGAATTAATTCTGGAAATTGGGCTGACAGGTGGGGCCCTGGATCAGTGGCTGGAGAGAGGAACTGAGGATGGTGGCCCACTTGTCAGTGGCTAGAGAGAGAAGATGTAGGGACCCACATGTAAGTCTCAGAGAGAGAGAGGGAGGGCATGGCCCACTTGCAGAGACACAGAGAGAGAGGCCGGGGAAGAGATCGACGGCTAGCGGCGGCCGGGGAGGATTTCGGCGAGCGGCGGCCCGCCGGGAAAAAGGGACAGGGCGGCGGGGAGCGGAAAGGATGAGGAAAGAGGTGGCCGGCTCAGGATTGGCCAATTGGTGTCGACGGCAGCCGGCGACGAGCACAGGAACAACGGAGAAAGAGAAAGGATGGGCGGCGCGGTGGAATGCCGGTGGTGCGGAGAGAGGTCGGGAGCTTGGGGATGGACACGGTTGGGGCGGTGCTTGCGGGGAGGAGAACGGAGGGAGAAAGATGGTCTCTACCTTGTGCGAGCGGTGAACTCCGAAGCTTCGCAATGGCGGGCGGCGGCCAAATTGGGGCTTTCTCTCTCGGTGCCAATTGGGCGCCGCGAGAGATGGGAGGAGGTCGCTGCACGCCGGGGAACACAAAGGCGGCGGCGGTTTGGCGATTGGGTTCGGAGCGACGGAATTGGAGGGGTACAGAGAGGCTCTAATGGCGGCGGCGGAGAGAGGTCGTCGTGTTTGGCTTGCTGGGCTTGTTGCTTGGTGTCCGAAAGAAGTGGGGAGGGTGTTCCATTTATAGAAGAGCTCCGCGCTAGCGACAGAGCGGAGGCCAGAAGGGAATAAGCTTGAGCTCGATTGACGAGGCGTATCAATGGCGCGGCGCTGTGGCCTGCGTCATTCACGCGGCTGAGGGAAGAAATGGAGCGGGGAAAAGATGGGGCAGTGATGGGACAGTGTGCCTGTGCGCGCATGATGCCATTGAGTGACCGGCGGTGAGGAAAGAAAAGAGGGCGGCGGCAACTGTTTGACCGCGAGCTTGCAGCGGCGACGGCGGAGCGTGTTTCGCGCTGAGCGGCGGGCGGCGGGGTGGATGATGATGTCCGCGAGGTTTTGAAGAGGCCGACCGGGCGGTAAGGCGCTGAACAGAGAGAGCACAGGGAGCGAGTTCAGGAGACTTCCAGAGGGAGCGCGAGCGGCTGGAGGAGGAAGAAGGTGAGGTCGACGACGGGACTGACAGGCGGGGTCGGGCGGCAGCGTCGATCTCGGCCGTCCACGCGGCTACATCGGGTGGCTGGGACAGTGAGCGGGGCGAGGAACTGCTGACACGCGGGGACAGAGCTGCCGGCGCGGGGGCGAGGAGACGGCCGGCTCGGGAACGGGCGAGAGGATTCGAGAGAAGAGAGAGAAAAGAGAGAGAGCGGAGGTAGGGGACGGGTCCGACGTGCGGGGTCCACATGTCGGCGTCTGGGGACTCGGCTGGAGCCGGGCAACGGGAGCGCGGCGCGGGCAGGGCGCGGCGCATGGGCGCGGCGCGGGCAGCGAGGGCGTGGGCGCAGGCGCGGGCAGCGAGGGCGCGGGTGCGAGGGCACGGGAGCGAGCGAGCGAGGGCGCGGGCGCGATGCCTGGCTGGTGGGTCCCGGCGGCCGGCGGGGGTGGCTTCGCTGGCTGCGACAAGAGGCCGAGCTGGTTCAGGCCAGGGAGAGAGAGACGGCCCAAAGACACAGTGGACTTTGATATTTTCCAGAGGATTGTTTTTAGAGGATATTTGGAGGATCTCAAAAAGGATTTAAAAGAATATTGGAGACTTCTAATGGGATTAAATCCAAAATTTCTGGAGAGCACTTTTTGAGGTTTTTGTCTGGGTGGATGTAATACTGGAACTTGATTCTCAGGGATCACTTTGAATTTTGTAATGGAATAGAATTGGAGTACCTTGAGGAATATTAGAACTTGAATTTATTCTTGGGATTTGAGGACTTTTGGGAAATATTTAAATTTGGCAAGTTGCAGGAAGGAGTTCTCGATGAAAATCTGAATTTTTGAGAGGAGCAAATGAAGAGATTCGCTGAAAGGCTGCAAAGTGACTTTCGAAGAGTTTTATCGAGGGCTTCGAATTGCAAAATTCGAACCCGGGTATTTTTTGGGAGGAGTGAATAAGGCTTCCGAAGGAATTCGAAGGGGGTTTAGATTTTGAATTTTTCCGAGGGGGTTTTGAGAGAGACAATCGAACTGCAAAATTCGAGTCTCAGAATCGGAAAGAGTTTGGGATCGAGGATTTAGAGTTTCAAAGGGAGCTTGGGATCTAAGATCTCTACGGCACTTAGTCCTTAAGCACACACAAAGAATCCAAGTTTTTTGGAATTAGGGTTTTTACGAAAATAGTTTTTAACGGCCCGAAACCGACGGGGCGTTTACAGCCGCCCTGGGGACGGCGGTGAATGCCCATTCGCCGCCGTCCCCCAGGGCGGCGAATGCATAGGACCGTCCGCACAGCGATCGGACGGTCCGAATCCACGGCAAATTGTTGTAACACGTGCTACCTACCTTAAAACAGTCATAACTTTCGCATACGGTCTCGGAATCGGGCAAATAAGTACTCTACGGACATCTACAGAAAATTTTACATCCGCTTCCCCCCAACTTTGTTGGGTTTGTCCAAAAATATTTTGCGAAATTTGGCCGGGAAGATTGAGTTTTTGAGGTCCGAAGTTTCAGCACGGTTTTTAAAGCACACTCACAATTTTCTACAGGCCACATCTTACATCGGTTTGAGCTGCACCTTCACGAGATTTTGCTATTCTCGTGTTGCTAGTTGAGAAAAAAATATCAAAAAAAAGAAAAAAAATTTTTGCAGGCGGCCCCCTGATTCGGACAGTTCGATCCTTGTGCGGACCGTCCGTTCACTATGCTAAAAACCGCCGTGGGGGACGGCGGCGAATGCCTCCGTGGAGGCATTCGTCGCCGTCCCCCAGGGCGGCAAGGCCACGTGGCCCCCCGGCTGACGGCGGCCCGCGCCGTTAGCCCCCCCTGATGGGGAGGCCATTCGCCGCCCTGGGCCACGGTGGTTTTTAAATACCGCCGTAGCCCACGGCGGCAAGAGGCTAGTTCTGCAAATAGCCCAAATCAAAATTTAGTTTTGTAAATTAAAAAAAAATTAAATTAGTAATAGTAAAAATTCGGGATTTCGATTTCATGCGGCCCAAGAACGGGTGAGTAGTTGCGTGCGCGGGGATTCCAATTTACATGCGGCCCAGTTTCAATGGTTTAGTAGGGGAAGGGCCCATCCCACCCAATTGGCTGCCACAGCTGACAGCCCACGACGACAGCGCCGCCGCTTCTCGGTCACCGGCGAACCCGCCGCCTCTTCGGCTCGCCGGTGGCGCGTGGGGACTCGATGAAGGTTTCCACACCACTGAGCTGCTCAACCCCCCAATGCTGCAGTGCTGCACTACCATGGCTTGCCGTCGCCCTTGTAGATTACTCACCCAAAACTCCAAGCAATTTCCCCGGCGCGCTGGCCGGTCGCCGGAGCCGCCTCCCTCACCTAACCACTCTGGCGCTTCAGCCTCCCTCTCTTCACTCATTGCCTTCCCAGAACGGAGCGGCCACCTCCCCCTCCTCAAGCTAGTTGAGCGCTTCCTGCGCAGGTTTGCAGATCAGACTCCTACACTTAGTATTGACAGAGGTAACACCTTTGATTTGATTTGTTCCTTTCTATCTAAATTATGGAATTAACGTATTCACTTCGCAAATCGCAATGCATCTACTCACACCAACATAATGATCCTCTTTATGACATTTCCACCAGATTCTGTGGCTCATGAATTCGACAAGGATAGCCATTTTGAGGACTTCCAGAGCACTGAAAAATGCATGGGCAAAATCACAGCAACAACATAATAAGGTATCCATGGCAATTGAACCACAAATTTCCAATTTCATCATTCAATGTATTAGGTAGCGAAACAGTGCCATTGCATACTTCAGGTAGCTAACTGCATTCTATTGCTCGGCATTTATTGCAATGTATATTTATCTATCACAGATTCCTTTACTAAAACGTGGCAGCATGTTCTGCAAATCTTCCAGAACAAGATGGCTATCAGCTGAGAAAAAACGGCTTAGGTGGCACCTGAAGAAATGAAAAGAGCACTTGTCTACGAGTATATGCGCGGGGGCTCTCTTGACAAGTACATCTTCTCATCAGAGAAGAGTTTCTCCTGGGACAAGTTGAATGAGATTGCATTGGGCATTGCCAGAGGGATCAACTACTTGCATCAAGGTTGTGAGATGCAGATTCTGCACTTTGACATCAAGCCGCACAACATCCTTCTTGATGATAACTTTATCCCAAAAGTTGCTGATTTTGGTCTTGCCAAGCTGTACCCAAGGGACAAGAGCTTTGTGCCAGTGAGGGCCGCACGAGGACTGAAATCTTCGGACTGAAGTTATAGTCCAGCAAGATGTTGTTAGGCTTGATATCAAAGTGGAGGATACGCTGGTTACATCCTTGATGCAGGTACTCCATTCCTCGGGCAATGCCTAAAGAAATATCTAGCATCTTGTTTGGTACTAGAACTTCTTGAGAAGTGTTAGAATCATGCAAGAATATATATTTCTCCAATGACTCATTAGGCATGAATTCATAAATAAGAGCCCGCCTTGTTCCTTCGGAGCAAAATCCAAGGAGATGGACAATGTTTGCATGGTGGATCCTCCCTATAGTCGCAACCTCATTGATAAATTCTTCGCCTTCTCCTTTTAGATTTTCTAGCATCTTGACCGCCACAGGGACTCCGTTTGGTAGCTCACCTCTGTACACACTTCCAAATCCACCTTGTCCTAGTTTAAGCTTGAACCGTCTTGCTATCTTCTTTACTTCGGAGAAAGTGTACCTTGTGGGTTTTGATGTACCGTACGTTTTGAGAAACATTTCTACCTTCAGATGTATCTCTTCGTTATATCTTGTCCTCAGTGAAAGATAGAGTGCAGTGGCCACCATTGATAAAAGAACAACAAATGCGGCAACCGATGATGTAGCTGATCATGTAGAGTAGCAAATTAGCACATTGTATTCTTTCTGGACAGAAGGCTTAAAGCCCAGTTTTATTAGTATGTCCTGGTTCAGGAAAGCAGAGGTAGAGGAATATGCTGGGAAACCATCTTAGTTACTGTACAAACTGAAGAAGAAACAGACTATCGACACATTGATTAGGATTGGAACTAGAAAGGCAGAGTAGCTAAAAGTAAGACATGTTATCTAGGAGTAATATATAACTTTGTTTCTTTTCTTTTATTTTCGTTTGAATAAAGGGATATTTGGATTGAACCAGTACCTGCAATGACTTTGACATGTGAACCTGCAAACACAAAACAAGAGAATTTAGACTTGGTTGATAGTTTAATGAGCAAAAAGGGAAATGGACTTCTTGAGAAAGAAAAGATAAAATCCAACATAGTTTTACACAAAAATGCAGTAGTGCAATATGTGAGACCAGATCCTCAGTTATGGATGCGCTTTAGGTTCTAAGGAACCAGCACATCAATTATATTAAGTATATTTGTAAGCGAGAAATTATCCCTACATCTTGTTCAGCAGATATCATAACAGTTGCATGTGCTAACTATGTGACTAAGCAAAGATGGTATGGCAGATTAAGAATTGTTAGGGTGAGATAAAGTGGATAAAGGGTTACAAAATTATCCATACATCACATATCAGATCTATCCTAACCTCGCCACCCATGAAAACAACCAAGCAGCAGGTAATTGCAGCTCTAATTGTATCCTACAATCAACTGAAATGACCTACTTGTATACTCTTAAGTCTCATCCCATCTAGCTTGAACTGGTGCTACAGGCTATCAGAAATAAGGATGTTACATTTGTGACCAAATAAGTACTTTTTCCCCCTTAGTAACTTTGTGCATGTGCTGCTCATGTGCTTGTAAATGTTGTTTTCTTATTTATCTGATATGATTGCCTGTATTTTTCTGCCTTTTGACGATCGGATAGTAACATGCAAATGAATGTACTGTGAATTGAAAATCGTTAAACTTAGAGAAAATAAACAGGGATGGTGCTTGTTGTGTAGGGTGTTTGCCTGGTTAGAAATAATACCTTGACGCATGCAGAATGTTTGATTCCTTTGTGAGCTGAATGCGCAGCGTCGGCCTTGTTGTTCGCACACTGAGCAATTGTTGGCAGTTCTACCTGGGAGGGCTCTCCAACTGGCCGTCGTCTCAGAAAAATTGATGATTCTTTCTGCAGTTTTTCTGAACGTGACTGAGGTATCTCTGGTGGCAAGGAACGGTACTGGAATGGGGTAATCTGAGACGGCCTCACAGTCCAGTGGAATAAGAGACATGGGTAAATCATAATGCACCAAATAGGAGAAGTGGGTTTGGTTGCTAAGGCAAGAGATGGGGCCAGCAATATAATCAGTGGCAGCAGGGAGACTAGTTGGTGCAAATTCTGTTGAACAGCTTACTAGAGCTGCAGGTTCGTAGTTGTAGCAAGGATCATCGTATGCAAAGTCATAAGCATAATGGTTGACAGATTTTGAAAGTGGGCAGGGAGACAAGGAGGAGGAGAGATCTGCGAGTGGGATGATGGTTAGTATAGCACGGCTATAATCTATAGCAATCACTCTGTATGGGCTTGCAAGGTTGGAGTATTTGTAGTATATAGGATGGTGTCTTGGCCGGAGCATGCTAGCTTCATGCATGGTAAGCCGCATGAGGACGGTATGTTGCCGCTGTTGCTGGAGTTGAGATGGAAAGGGAACCTGATCTCCGGGCCATGCTCGCTGCATCGCGCTGGCGGGCATGACCTGAAGAAATCTTTGTCTTCCCACGCTGTGGCCTGCAGCTGCAGGTCAGCTCCAAGAAGAAGACACACCAACAACAAGGTTCCTGCAACAAGAGCAAGTTCACTCATCATCTTAAGTATCAGTTTATGTCTGAGTGGTAACGCAAGTGCATGGACTGATGGAGACGAAGGGAAGAGCAAGGCAAACAAAAGATATACTCCTACCAAGCAGGGGCTCTGTAGGAATGGCCATGCTGAATGTTGACTGCATCAACAGATGAGCCTGGGATTCCAACTTTCACCGCATCAACCATCATAATGCAAGTTATACAGACATAATAGGATTCATAAGGAAGGGATTTCGTGTTCGATTTCCAATTGATCTTAATTACCGGGTCCGTATGAGCACATGCCTGAACGATTCAGTGAGGTGAATGCACGCTCAAATGTGGCCCAGATCACCTCGTGGCTCCATTTACTTCTGAATTAGTTTGTTTTTTCCTCACAATTCTGTCTATAAAAAAGACGTGTTTTCTTCACTTATTACCATGTCTTGTACAACGGTGTGATTTGCAGGTACTTCAAGGAGCATACATCTCGTGCAAGCTTTCAGAATTTATCCCGTGCTCTTTTGTGGAGCGAAACATACTCCGAAATAGAATGCAGAGATGAAGGTGCCTCCACAAAAAACTTGATTTTTTGGGGAACCATAGTATCGGCTATTGACATCACCAAGTTACATTTCGGTATGCTCTAATTACTTGCTTTTGGTCATTTCGTGATATTATGCATGTCTGTACACATATATTCTAACTTATATATGCCTGTCGGCTTGTTTGAGAAGTTTTATTCAGGTTCATGTTGGCACCTTTGGTGGTATTTACCTTCCTTGCTCACAAGTACTGGAAAACAAGGATCACTATTGATGCAGTAGAGAAGTTCCTCCGAATGCAGCAGATGATTGGTCCAACGAGGTACGCCTACACAGACATCATTGCAATCACATCCCATTTTCGAGAAAAACTAGGGCAAGGAGGATATGGCTCTGTATATAAAGGCATACTACTCCCAGGCAATGTCCATGTTGCCGTCAAGATGCTGACTAGTAGTTCCAACTGCAACGGAGATGAGTTCATTAGTGAGGTGTCCACCATTGGTCGGATCCACCATGTCAACGTAGTGCATCTGGTTGGGTTTTGCTCGGAAGAAATGAAAAGAGCACTTGTCTACGAGTATATGCCTGGGGGCTCTCTTGATAAGTACATCTTCTCGACAGAGAAGAGTTTCTCTTGGGACAAGCTGAATGAGATCGCTTTGGGTATTGCTAGAGGGATCAACTACTTGCATCACGGCTGTGAGATGCAGATTCTGCACTTTGACATCAAGCCGCACAACATCCTTCTTGATGATAACTTTGTCCCAAAAGTTGCAGATTTCGGCCTTGCCAAGCTATACCCGAGGGATAAGAGCTTTGTCCCAGTGAGCGCTGCACGCGGAACGGTAGGTTACATAGCTCCTGAGATGATCTCTCGGAGCTTTGGTGCCATATCAAGCAAATCTGACATTTACAGCTTTTGGATGCTGCTATTGGAAATGGCTGGAGGAAGAAGGAATGCAAACCCGAATGTCGCGAACTCAAGTCAGGCATACTATCCATCACGGGTGTACAAGCAGTTGACTCGACGAGGAACATGCGAGATCTCTGATGTTGTTGACATGCATGAGTTGGAGAAGAAACTTTGTGTTGTTGGATTATGGTGCATTCAGATGAGGTCATGTGATCGACCGACGCTGAGCAAGGTGATAGAGATGCTTGAAGGTGGTAGCGATGATCTGCAAGTCCCTCCCAAGCCATTCTTCTGTGATGATGAGCAACTCCCAGGAGTGGATTCTTACCATCTATCGTCCGACCTGACGGCAATCTCTGAGCAGCAGGAGGACGATAACGAAAGTATGTCTGTTTCAGAGCTACCAGTAGTTCAGTAGATTTCGAAATGGTGAAGCTAGTTATGATGATCGTATTTATTGTGTATGCTCGTTTCTGTCAACCTCATTATGCTGAGACCAATGTAGTTTTACGCATGATCTAAGACAGATAAGCAAGTAAAATGAACTTGTAGTATTAAATATATGCTTGAGCTGCACAAGTCCTAAAAAAGAGAATTGCACAAGAAAGAACTTGTGTTTTGATCACGCAAGAAATCCATACGCAACAACAGAACAGCAGCACTATGCTTTCCAGTGGGCCGTTGTGCGGCCCAAAGCTTTGGTGGGCTCAGGCATGTATTTGCAAAGGTTATTTGGATTGATGCCAAAATGTGCCATACCAAATTTTTGGTAATTTAAATAGTAAGTATGATGGTTTGGATTGATTTCAAATGGCGCCATGCTTCATTTGCTATAAATCTAGAACTTTCTTCTCTCTATTACAAAATTTGGCTCAGCATCGGTAATAAACCAAGCATTGATAATTTAACTTTACCCTACTAATAATTTGATAGTGCCAAAATTGGTCAAGAATTTGATACTGTCAAAAGGGTAGAGAACAAAACAGGCCCCAAAATTTCCCGGAGAGAAGAACAATCATCAGTCCCTTCTTTCCTCGCACCTGCCCTTCTCGCCGGCGGCGCTCCGGCCGCCGTGGCGGCGTCCACCGGCTGCTTCCCCCTAAGCCGAGCGTTCGAGGCACCGGGCAACCAGGCACATCCACCATCCTAGCCCGCGGTCTCCGTGCTTCGCGCGCCACCGGAGAGCTATGCTACCATGCTCGCCGTGGCCCTTGTGCCACTCGGTAGAATTCACCGGATGCCACGCTGGGCCGACGGATTGAAGTGTCAAGTCTTTCCCGGCGCCACCAGTGCCTTGATATTGTCAGACCAGAACGCCCGGCGAGGTTTCCTGCGGCGGCCGCTGCCCCTCTCCTTGTCAGGCATTGATGAAGGTAATTTCTTTGCTTTGCATTTTCCTTTTTGGGGTAAACTCAACTCAGACCCGTGCCCATCTATCGATTCAATCCCATCCAATTTAGGAACAAACATGCCATAGCTAATCGTCTGCCTTACAGGCTTCTCTTATGCAATCTCCACCCGATCTTGATCCACTGGATGGAATGCAAAGGGATTTTCAAACAAATTGTACAGCTTCCTAAAGAGCGAGGTTGACAGCTTGAGGCTACATATAATATGAATGGTGGAGACAAATCAAAGAAATAACACAACAGAATGAGGTAATTTTCGAGCTCTTGTCTATGGGCATAGTGGGCATAATACTGTATGTCCTATTCATTTGCAAATAATGTATATGCTAGTAAGTTCTTGGGATTACTGAATAATGTGTAGGCTATCTTTATTCTTTAAACATGTGCCAAGCATGGCGATATACTCATTTTTTTTAAGGAAGATAATCGCTTCAAGATGATACAAAAGGTTTAACATCTCAAGAATGGAGACGCATAGTCGCATACTACAGATAGCTAGTAAAAGGGAAGAAAATGATACATTGCGTGCTAATGCTAGGCATTTATTGCAAGAATTATATTGAGATTATCTGTCTCAGATTCCTTTACTAAATTGTGGCAGCATGTTCTTCCAGTTTTACAGCAAAGGATGGCTATCAGCTGAGAAAAATGGCTTAGGGGGCACCTGTAGATTCTGCAACCCCCCTGTTAGCATGTTTACCACCTTTGTCATTGATGGCCGGTTCTTTGGGTTCCACTGAATGCACCATAGTGCCACAATGGCCAGCTGTCTCATTGTTGCTTTCTCTTCTTGCATCGTTTCCCTAGGGAGTGCCAAATCCTGACCAGTGGTAACCTGTTCGTAGATCCATTCTGGGAAGTAGACCTCATTTTGGCTTTCAACGCTTGGGTCTGAGTTCCTCCTTCCGCTAACCATTTCTAACACCAGCATGCCAAAACTATAAACATCTGACTTGTAAGATATCTCTCCAAAGTTCCGAGAATATAGCTCTGGTGCAATATAGCCCATCGTGCCTCTTGCTGCAGTCAATGTAACGATGCTTTGGTCCCTTGCACACAGCTTTGCAAGGCCAAAGTCTGAAATCTTTGGACTGAAGTTATAGTCCAGCAAGATGTTATTAGGCTTGATATCAAAGTGGAGGATACGCTGGTTACATCCTTGATGCAGGTACTCCATTCCTCGGGCAATGCCTAAAGCAATTTCTAGCATCTTGTTTGGCACTAGGAGTTCTTGAGAAGCATTAGAATCATGTGAAAATATATATTTCTCCAGCGAATCATTGGGCATGTATTCATAAATGAGAGCCCGCCTTGTTCCTTCAGAGCAAAAGCCAAGGAGGTGGACAATGTTTGCATGGTGGATTCTCCCGATAGTTGCAACCTCGTTGATGAATTCATCTCCCTCTCCTTCAGAGTTTTCTAGCATCTTGACCGCCACAGGGACTCCATTTGGTAACTCACCTTTGTACACACTTCCAAATCCACCTTGTCCTAGTTTAACCTTGAACCGTCTTGCTATCTTCTTCACTTCAGAGAAAGTGTACCTTGTGGGTTTTGAGGTACCATATGTTTTGAGAAACATTTCTACCTTCAGATGTATCTCTTCATTATATCTTGTCTTCAGTGAAAGATATAGTGCAGTGGCCACCATTGATACAAGAACAACAAATGTGGCAACTGATGATGTAGCTGATTATGTAGAGAAAAGGAAATTAATACATTGCATTCTTTCTGGCCAGAAGGCTCATATCCCAAATTTTATTAATAAGTTTTAGCTCAGAAAAAGTGGAAGTAGAGGAATATGCTAGGAAAACCATCTTACCACACAAACCGAAGAAGGAACAAACTATCAAGGAACACATTGATTAGGATAGAAAATCTAAAGACACCACTTGGTGATTGTAATGGGGATAAGAGAATGTAAGACCAGAGTAGATAAAAATAAAGACTTTGTATGCACATAGATAACATTGTTTCCTTTCTTTTTTATTTTCATGTGAATAAAGGAAGATTTGGATTGAACCTGTACCTGCAATTACTTTGACACGCGAACCTGCAAATGCCAAACAAGAGGATTAAGATTTAATTGATAATTTAATTAATAAAAAGGGAAATTAACTTCTTCAGAAAGAAAAAGGTAAAAATCCAACATATTTATATAGAAGTAACTGCTATAGTGCAATACATGGACGCTGATCCCCAGTAGGATGAGCTTAAGTTTTAGATTACGAGGAACCGGCTATGCTTTAACTATATGAATATATTTGTAAACGAGAAATTATCCCTATATCATATTCAGCAGATATCGTAAGAAGCAAGTGGCAGTGCTAACTATGGTGACTAAGCAAGACGGAATGGCAGGTTAAGAATTATTAAGGTGGGATAATGTGGGTAAAGGGATACAAAACTATCTCACATTTCATATCTATATCTTACGTGCATGGTGACTAAGCAAGACGGTATGGCAGATTAAGAATTATTTGGGTGGGATAAGGTGGGTAAAAGGTTACAAAACTATCTCAAATTTCATATCTATATCTTACGTGCCCTCATCAACCATCTAAAACACCCCAGCAGCATCTGATTGCAGCTCTAGTTGTATCATACAATTAACTGAATTACCTACATGCATTATTGTATACCCTCAAGTCTCATTCCATCTGAACTACCTGTCTAAACTTCTTGTACAGGCAATTGGAATTTTACAATTGTAATTCCAGATACGTTTCGTTTATTCAGTAACTTTATACAGGTGTAGCCATGCTCATACAGGCATAACATGCTTGTGTTCATTTCCTGCTTCCAGTTCTTAATTTTTCTAGAAATCACTATACTAAGAGAAAAGTATTATAAAGCTGCGCGAGTTAGAAAATACCATTGCATTTGAGAATGACATGTGGGGACCATGCCCACATGTCAATGGCACATGCTATGGTATTTCTCCAACTCCGTGATCTTTGCTATGGTACAAAACAAAAATAACCTTGGTAGTAATGCAGGTCATTTGGCAGCAGGGTCTACTATATATTGCACCTCCAGTATAAAGATGCCAACCTTAGATCTTTCAAGTCGATGATGCCCTCCCAGAAGTGAATGCAATGCCAGTGGACTTGTACACATTTGGATGTAAGGTTATCGTATAGTACAAGTGATGTTCGTGGTCTTGTAAATAGTGTTTTCTTGTTCATCTAATATAATTGCCAGTGTTTTGATGGCTTTTGACGGCTGGATAGTGGATAGTAGCATCCATATGAGTGGACTTATGATGAGATTGTTAAAAGGTTTTTAATTAGTACTATATCTTTAGCAGATTCGTTTGGAATTAAGATGATCGAATAGTACAAGTGATGCCCGTGTTCTTGTAAGTATTGTTTTCTTATATACACACACACACACGATATGATTGCCAGTGTTTTGATGGCTTTTGACGATTGGATAGCAACATATGCATATGAGTGGACTGTAAACTGAAAACTGTAAAACTTAAAGAAAATAAACCGGCATGGTGCCTGCTGTACAGGGATTTGCGCTGTTAGAAATAGAAATAATACCTCGACGCATGCAGAATGTTTGATTCCTTTGTGAGCTGAATGCGCAGCGTCGGCCTTGATCTTCACACTGTAAGCAATTATGGACGGCTTCGTGTGCGTCGAATGTCCAATAGACCGTCGTGTAAGAAAAATTGAGTATTCTTTGTGCACTTTCTCTGAACGTGTAGACATCTCCGGAGGAAAAATATGGTATCGGAATGGGGCCATTTGAGACGACCTCGCACTCGATTGGAATAAGAAACGTAGGTACATGATAATCCACCAAATAGGAGAAGTGAGTTTTGTTGCTAAGGCAAGAGATGGGGCCAGCAATCGCTTTGGCAGGGATACTGGTTGGTGTCAGCTCTACTGAACAGCTTACTAAGGTTGCAGAATCCCAATCGTATATGTTGCATGAGCTCCAGTTTGGACCGTGATAAAAATAAGGAAGTGGTTGAGAAGGAAGTGGTACAGATTTTAGAAGCGGGCAGGAGTCGAGGTCTCCGAGAGGGATGATGGTCAGCTTAGCATACCTGTAATCTATGGCGGTCACCTTGTATGGCCTTCCAAGGTAATAGTTATCTAGGATGGTGTCTTGGCTGTCAGAGCATGCAAGCTTCATGCATGGCAAGCCGCAGGAGGACGGTGTGTTGCTGGAGTTGAGCCGGAAAGGGAACCTGATCTCCGGGCCATGCTCGCTGCACCGCGACGGCGGGCATGAGCTGAAGAAATCTTTATCTTCCCACGCAGCAGCCTGCTTCAGGTGGGCACCAAGAAGAAGAAGAGACACCAGCGACAAGGAACCCGCAACAAGAGCAAGTTGTTCGGAGCTCATCTTAACTAGAGTACTTGTTCCTGTCAGTCTGAGTGGTAACCTATGTATATACTACCAATCATATAACCAATGATTCTGTCTATGCGTGGTCGACTGGCCGGCCGTCGTCTAACTTTGATTTGACTGCCGTCCGTCCACTGTGTGGAAGCTTAGCCCAACCACCCAAATATAATACGTAGCTACGGTCCACGGGGATGACCAGCCTAAAATAAGCCGTTCACCCGGCCGGGAAGCTGCAGCCTGCAGGCATGGCGAGCTCCATTAGTACTACTATTACCTACACCTTGCAGAAAGCTCTAGTGATCTTCTCTTTGCTTGCAGCTGTTGCAGCAGATGTTGGAGGAGGAGGGCAAAACCAGCAGCAGTGTGCACCTTCCTCCTGTGGCCATCTTGGCAACATATCCTACCCTTTCCGTCTTCAAGGCGACTCACGGGAGTGTGTTGCTACTCCTCGTCCATGGTACGACCTCTCCTGTAGCGGTGGCAAGGCCACCATTCAGATCAACACAAGAACATACTACGTGAGTAGCATCAACTACACCGATCTGTCCTTCTTGGTCATCGACGCCACCATGCAGGATGATACAAACAGCAGTTGCCCTCTTCCTCGCTCCGATCACCCTCCCAACACTGACTGGCCTCTGTTTCTGTGGGATCGTACAACTGATTCTTATGGTTTTCTCGATTTAGCTACTGCTTCATACAGCAGTGCTTGGGCATGCTTTGTGAATTGTTCCAGACCAATAGCAGATACTAGGCCATGGTACAAGCCCGTCGCTTGCCTGCCTGCCAACAATTCTTTTGTTTATATCAACAAGTTTTCTAGTTGTTCAGTTGGAGAGCTTCAATCCTCTTGTCGATACTTGTCCATGATTCCATTTGATACTCGGCATGTATCGGACTTACAGCTACAGAATGCAAGTTACACTGATATCATTGGATTCATAAGGAAGGGATTTCGTGTTCGATTTCCAGTTGATTTCAATTACCAGACTGGTCATATGAGCACCACGGAATGCCTGAACAATTCAGTAAGGTGAGTCTGCTGCTCTCAACACCTCATCGCTCTATTTATTCCCGACTCCCGAGTTGGTTGTTTTTTTTTTTTTGGCTCTTTACAGTTATACCAGTAGTAGAGAGGAGTTAGTATGGGTGAAATCTAACTGTTAATTTGAATGGTTATTTTAGTAAATGACGTGTTAATTATAAAAATTATTTACATTGCCACTGAGGGTGTTTTAGTCCAGAAAAAATGTTTCTATTCCAATCAGTTTGATCGGACGCCGACGCCATCTCCTCTAGCACGAATCCCCGTGCGATTAGATGGTAAAAAAAACATAATAATCAACCAGAAATAACTAATAAATTACATATATACAATTTTTTATTTTTTCATAAACCCTTATACTAGTTATACTAGTGATGTATACTACATATACTATAATTTGCAAGTTTTACTAGTACAGAGAGAATCTAAATCGTTAGATCACTAGTACGATTCACTAGTATATTGTAGTATGTTGCACTATAAAGGAGCTCTTCTTTTTTCCTCATATTTCTATATACAAAGAAAGATGTGTTCCTTCACTTACCCCGTCCTGTAAAATGGTGTGATCTGCAGGTACTTCAAAGAGCATATAACTGGTGCAAGCATTCTAAATTTAACCCGTGCTATTTTCTGGAGCGAACTATATTTTGCACGTTGCAGAGCCAGTGATCACGCCTACACAACAAAGTTTATGTTACTTATGGTTATCGTAGTATCTGCCATTGTTATCATCAAGATCCATTTTGGTACGCTTGAATTACCTTCATTTAATCATCATACCTGTAATATTCTTTTTGAGCGAAATTAAGCCTATAAGACTATGACATTGTCATGTACTCTTCCACTATCTAACAAAAAATCTGCTTCTCGGCTTGTCTAAAAAGTTCTATTCAGGTTTGTATTGGCGCCGCTGGTGGTATTCACCCTCCTTGCCCACAAGTATTGGAAAACAAGGATCACGATCGACGCAGTAGAGAAGTTCCTCCGAATGCAGCAGATGATTGGTCCGACAAGGTATGCCTACACAGATATCATTGCAATCACATCCCATTTTCGAGACAAGCTGGGCCAAGGAGGCTATGGCTCTGTATATAAAGGTGTATTGCTCCCGGGCAATGTCCATATTGCCGTCAAGATGCTGACTAGTAGCTCCAGCTGTAACGGAGAAGAGTTCATTAGTGAGGTCTCAACCATTGGAAGGATTCACCATGTCAATGTGGTGCGTTTGGTCGGGTTTTGCTCTGAAGAAATGAGGAGGGCACTTGTGTATGAGTACATGCCTCGGGGCTCTCTTGACAAGTACATCTTCTCGTCAGAGAAGAGTTTCTCCTGGGATAAGCTGAATGAGATCGCTTTGGGCATTGCCAGAGGGATCAACTACCTGCACCAAGGGTGTGAAATGCAGATTCTACACTTTGACATCAAGCCACACAACATCCTTCTTGATGATAACTTTATCCCAAAAGTTGCCGATTTCGGTCTTGCCAAGCTATACCCGAGGGATAAGAGCTTTGTGCCGGTGAGTGCTGCACGGGGAACAATAGGTTACATAGCTCCAGAGATGATCTCTCGAAGCTTTGGTGTCATATCAAGCAAGTCGGACGTCTACAGCTTCGGGATGCTACTGCTGGAGATGGCTGGAGGAAGAAGGAATGCAGATACAAATGCAGCAAACTCAAGCCAAGCATACTATCCATCTCGGGTGTATAGGCAGCTAACTCGGAGAGAAACATGTGACATCTATGACATTGTCGTCATGCATGAGCTGGAGAGAAAGCTTTGCATTGTCGGATTATGGTGCATTCAGATGAGGTCATGTGATCGACCGGCGATGAGCGAGGTGATAGAGATGCTTGAAGGTGGTACCGATGATCTGCAAGTTCCTCCAAGGCCATTCTTCTGTGATGACGAGCGGTTCCCAGGAGTGGAGTCTTATAATATGCCATCCGAGCTAAGTGCAATCACTGAGGAGCACGAGGATGAGGATGACGACGATGAAAGCATACAGACAATCTAGTAGTAAGTAGGTATCGAAATGCTGAAGCTACTTATCATGATCTTATTTACTTTGTACGTCCGAATTGTTGTCAAAACTTGGGTATGCTACTATTGTATATTGTAAGTTTGTAACACATATAAGGAAATAAAGTGAGCTTGTACTATTTATGGAGTATCTAAGAAAGATTATTTTTTTTTTGACCGGGTTGGCCAAAGAATGACCAACCAAATTCATTAAGATGTTGGAAAAAAAAACGATGTATAGGATGTACAAAACTCAAAAGAAAAAATAGGGCATCAACAGGAGGCTGTTGATACCAGGCAATGCTCGGCAGAGCCGAGCTAGCCAAGCACACTACCGGCTATGACCAGCACTGGACCTCAAGATTGATCGCTGTGTCTCGGAAACAGTCCAGCTTCTCTCCAGACTAGATCTCATCATGAACTTCCAAGAAGAGTTGCTGTGCTGTCTTGGCCTTTTGGATGAAAATTCTCACATTCCTCTCTTTCTAGACGAACCAACATAGCAGGAGACATAGTGTCGAAAACTTTTCTGTGCCTCTCCCCAAATGAGAGACAAGCTAGCATCCACCATTCACTTAGTTGCATACCTCGTTTCCCTGACAGCGGAAAGTGGACATTGGCCCAAGCTCTCCATCGCTCCCATACTTGGTTCGTGTATGGGTAGGCAACAAAGAGGTGAAAACAATCTTCCTCTTCCCGTGAGCACAACACACAGGCATCTTGATGCGGCCACCCTCACTTCATTAAGTTGTCACTGGTTAGAAACCTCCCCTTGATTGCTAACCACATAAAATTTTGATCCCAAAAGTTGCAGATTTTGGTCTTGCCAGGCTGTACCCAAGGGATAAGAGCTTTGTCCCAGTTAGCGCTGCACGAGGAACCGTGGGCTATATAGCTCCTGAGATGATCTCTCGGAGCTTTGGTGTCATATCAAGCAAATCTGATGTTTATAGCTTCGGGATGCTACTACTGGAGATGGCTGGAGGAAGAAGGAATGCAGATCCAAATGCAGCAAACTCAAGCCAAGCATATTATCCATCACGGGTGTACAGAGAGCTGACTCGGCAAGAAACATGTGAGATCTCTGACATTGTCGACATGCATGAGCTGGAGAAGAAGCTTTGCATTATTGGACTATGGTGCATTTAGATGAGATCGTGTGATCGACCAACAATGAGCGAGGTGATAGAGATGCTTGAAGGTGTTACCGATGAACTGCAAGTTTCTCCAAGGCCATTCTTCTGTGATGATGAACAGTTCTCTGGAGTAGAGTCTTACAATATGCCGTTTGAGCTAACTGCAATATCTGAGGAGCATGAGGATGACGACGACGACGAAAGCATATGTCTTTTTCAAAGCTACCAGTAAATTAGTAGCAAGTACATTTCGAAATGCTGAAGCTACTTATGATGATTGTATTTACTTTGTAATGCCCAGCTTCAGTATGGTGAGACCGATATAGTTTTATACATCCTGTAACACATATAAGCAGATAAAGTGAGAGCTTGTACTATTTAGGAGTGTATGCTTAATATTATGAAAAATCTTCTTACAACTTTGTGCCCACAAGTACTGGAAAACAAGGATCACGATCGACGCAGCAGAGAAGTTCCTCCGAATGCAGCAGATGATTGGTCCGACAAGGTATGCCTACACAGATATCATTGCAATCACAACCCATTTTCGAGACAAGCTGGGCCAAGGAGGCTATGGCTCTGTATATAAAGGTGTACTACTCTCGGGCAATGTCCATGTTGCTGTTAAAATGTTGTCCGGTAATTCTAACTGCAATGGAGATGAATTCATTAGCGAGGTCTCCACCATTGGTCGGATCCACCACATCAACGTAGTGCGTCTAGTTGGGTTCTGCTCAGAAGAAATGAAAAGAGCACTTGTCTACGAGTACATGACCGGGGGCTCTCTTCACAAGTACATCTTCTCATCAGAGAAGAGTTTCTCCTGGGACAAGTTGAATGAGATTGCATTGGGCATTGCCAGAGGGATCAACTACTTGCATCAAGGTTGCGAGATGCAGATTCTGCACTTTGACATCAAGCCGCACAACATCCTTCTTGATGATAACTTTATCCCAAAAGTTGCTGATTTTGGTCTTGCCAAGCTGTACCCAAGGGACAAGAGCTTTGTGCCAGTGAGCGCCGCACGAGGAACTGTAGGTTACATAGCTCCTGAGATGATTTCTCGGAGCTTTGGTGTCATATCAAGCAAATCTGATGTTTACAGCTTTGGGATGCTGCTATTGGAAATGGCTGGAGGAAGAAGGAATGCAAACCCGAATGTCGCGAACTCAAGTCATGCATACTATCCATCACGGGTGTACAGGCAGTTGACTCAACGAGAAACATGTGGGATCTCTAACATCGGCGACATGCATAAGCTGGAGAAGAAGCTTTGTGTTGTCGGACTTTGGTGCATTCAGATGAGAGGTCATGTGATCGACCGACGATGAGCGAGGTGATAGAGATGCTTGAAGATGGTGCTGATGCTCTGCAAGTTCCTCCAAGGCCATTCTTCTGTGATGATGAGCAATGCCCTCAAATGGAGTCTTATCATCTGTCATCTGACCTGACTGCAATATCCGAGGAGCAGGACGACGATGATGAAAGCATATGTCTGTTCCAGAGCTACCAATAACTTAGTATTAGTAAGTTCGTTTCGAAACGCTGAAGATGGTTGTGATGATTGTATTCACCGTGCAAGTCTGTCTATGGCAGCATCATTACGCTGAGCCCAATGCAGTTTTATGTATCATGATATGCAAGACATGTAAACAACTAAAGTGAACTTACTTCTATTAATGCTTGATCGGCACAAGACTGTCCTAAAAAATTCACAAGAGTTTGTGTTTTACTCCTAATGCACCTCCATCGCCGCAACCAAAAGCTAAATTTTAAAACTTAATTTTAGGAGTTGATTTTGAGGTTTTTTAATCGTAGTTTATTTTCCGGCATTTACTTTTAAATCGTTAAGGATATATCTACTCATAAATTATTAAATTTTAAAACTTAATTTTGGAGTATTTTAATTGTTTTTTATTTTTTGACATTTACTTTTAAATCGCTAAGGATACATATAGCCATAAATTATTTTTTTTTGCTGATAAGCCGACGGCTGCACTGTTCTGATGTGCTCCAGCTTCTAGATTATGCCTCGGTTTTCGTTAGCACGTTTTCTAAAACATAAAACAGTGTATTTTTTATATAAAAGTATCTTAAAAAATCAAATAGATCTATTTTTAAAGTTTCTAATATTTAAAAATTAATCAATTACATACTAATAATAATTATGGTTTTGCTGCGGGCATAAGCAGAAGCGAACGCCAGAAACGATGAAAGGCCTCACGCGAGAAATCCATGCGCAGCAGCACTCTGCTTTCCAGTGGAAGTGGGCCGTCGAGCAGCCCAAATGGACAGACTGCTTTGGTGGGCTCAGGCCTGTATCCGAGCCCGACCCAATCAGATTCACAGGCTCCTCTTAACTTTTCCGAGCCCCATTCCTTCTCGCTGGCGGCGCTCCGGCCGCGGCGGCGGCGGCGGCGGCCAGCTGCTGCTTCCCCGGAACTTAGGGTTGGAGGCGCCAGGCAACCAGGCGCCGTGCCTATGCCCCGGCCTACCATGCTCGCCGTCGGATTTGTGCCACTGGAGTCTCGAGAGATCGCAGAACTGATCAGATGCCAGTGCCTCGCTCATGTCAGACCAGAACGGCCGGCGAGGTCTCCTGCGGCGGCGCGCCCGTTGTCCCCTCCTTGACAGGCATCGATGAAGGTAATTTTTTTGCTTTGCTTTTGCTTCTTTTTTGGGTACTCAGACCCATGCACATCTATAGATTCAATTTAGGATTGTAGTGGCAAACAAGGAACAAACATGCCATAGCTAATCGCCTGCCTTACAGGCTTCTCTTATGCGATCTCCACCAGATATTGATCCACTGAATGGAATGCAAAGAAATCTTCAAACAAATTTTATAGTTTGTGAGGGGTCCAGTGTTTGAGGCTAATATGGATGGTGGAGATAAATCAAGGCAATCACAGAACACAGAATAAGGTAATCGTCAAGTTCTTTGAGCATAATACTGCATGTGCTATTCGTTGTACAATTAATGTACATGCTAGCTAGTACTCGGGATTACTGAACAATACTTAGCTTATCTTTCAAATATGCGCCAAATCGTGGTGATATCTTCATTTTTTACGGCATAGGATTGCTTGCAGATGAGACAAAGGGTGTAGGAGGCATCTGTAGATCTTGCAACCTTCCTGTTAGCATGTTAACCACCTGTGTTGTTGAAGGCCTGTTTTTCGGGTTCCACTGAATGCACCATAGTGCCACCATTGCCAGTTGTCGCACTCTATCTTTTTCTCCCTGTGTCATTTCCATACCAATAGTTAAGTGTTTCCCAGCAAATGCTTTCTCATAAATCCACTCGGGAAAATAAACCTCATGTTGGGACTCAATACTTGGGCCCAGGTTCCTTCTGCCACTCACCATTTCTAAAACCAACATGCCGAAACTATAAACATCTGACTTGTATGATTTGGCTCCAAAGTTCCGAGAATATTATTCTGGTGCAATATAGCCCATTGTGCCTCTTGCTGCAGTCAACATGACAATGCTTTGATCCCTTGCACACAACTTTGCAAGTCCAAAATCTGAAATCTTTGGATTAAATCTGTAATCTAGCAATATGTTGTGAGGCTTGATGTCGAAATGGAGAATACGCTGATTGCATCCTTGATGTAGGTACTCCATTCCTCTAGCAATGCCTATAGTGATATCTACCATTTCTTCAGGCACTAGGAAGTCCCGTGACACATTAGAACCTTGTGAGAATATATATTTCTCCAATGAGCCATTAGGCACGAATTCATAAATTAAAGCATGTCTTGTTCCTTCCGAGCAAAAACCCAAAAGGCGGAGCACATTGGCATGGTGGATTGTCCCAATGGTTGCAACTTCATTGATGAATTCCTGCCCATCTCCTATAGAATTTTCTAGCATCTTAACTGCCACAGGTATTCGATTTGGTAGCTCACCCTTGTATACACTTCCAAAACCACCCTGGCCTAACTTATGTTTGAACCATCTCGTAATCTTCCTAACTTCAGAAAAAGTATATCTTTTGGGTTTTGATGTTCCGTATGTTTTCAAGAACATTTCAACCTTCAAATACACCTCTTCGTTATACTGCGACTTCAGGAAAAGATATAATGCAGTGGCCACTATGAGCAAAAGAACTACAATGATGGCTACAGATGATGCTGCTAGAAAACAAAAAGGAACTTGTCAAGCTGCATCCAGACAAAAAGAAATCACATAATCCATCTTATGGGTATAAGCGGATATAAGAATTCGATAGCAACTAGAATTTTATATGCATAATAGAAATATTTAATCATAGCATTACCTGCGATGATTATGACATATGAACCTGCAATTAAGAAAGAGGAGAATTAGAAAATAAAAAATGTTTCTAAAAAGTAATTTAGAATTTATCAATTGTTTCATCAGTTGTAACTAGTTATGAAATGACATTGTTCCTGCCATCTTAATTTACAATGGACCTTAAATATCAAGTAATATGTAGTTATTTTTTTATCGGGAAAACGTTCTTTTAAGGGCTTTTTTGGAACATGGTATGCTAAAAACCACAGGAATAGATAGATGTAGGAGTATGATGCCACATCATGTTGAATAGGACAACAATCCATAAGACTTTGCTAGAAAAATGCTTTTAATATGGATTGATTCCCTAGGAGTTTCATCCTACTAGGAAGCATAGCAGGTGAAGGACAACATGGAACAAAGGGCTATATAGGTTTAAAATTCCTCAAAAAATATTCTGTTCCAAAAAGGGTCCTAACTCTGTCTGGAAAATTGATATGCATTCCCGTTAGGTTCATGCATACCCGATCTCAGTTATAACAGTATATGGTTCTTTTTGGTTTTGAAAAATGGATATACTACTGGTAAAAGAATTTATCAGTAGACAAATGGGGATGCTGGTTTCTGTGGGCACCAAGCAGTGTTACATGATGGATAAAGACCATTGACAATGTGACATAGAACTAGCGCCAACATGTTCATGCTGAAGATTTTGTTGCTTTCTGTGTATCTGACATAGTTATGCAAGAGTTTAGAATTAAAATATCAATATAACCCAACATGGATAAGGATCATGCTGATCCTTTTCTCCTTTTCTTTTCCTTTTGCAAGTAGCCGGTATGGTGCTTTTTTTCAAGAATATGTACCCAAGAAGGTGCCAACAGGCCAAAGTTCAGGACATGCTTAGCGTGATAATTAAAGATAACCAGAATACCCATCTCAAATCTGAGAGCATGTCCATTCCTTGGTTCTAGTGGAGTAGTGGTAAGCTAGATTAGAGAGTATAGTATCGACATTAAGGAATGTGGGTGTGGTTTCTATGGCTGGAATGCATGGAACCAACGTGAGGCTTAGCAGTTGTTGCTGTTTTCTTCTTTCTTTCTTTTTTTTTTAAACTTGGCACATGACAGAGCATCTATAGGTGGTCCAAATGGTTACAATCAAATAAACTATATGTTGAAACTAACAATGGTATTGTGGAGAGTGTGTGTTCATGTGTTCATTCGTAGCACCCTCTTTAGTTACTCAGGGAGGCCTATGCTCCAAGCCTAAAGCAAAAATCATTTTGATCTAGGCCACCTTGTAGATGAATGATATTTTTCTATTTTTAAGAATTTCAAAACAATTCTGTCACTTTTAATTATTGGTTATAACCTTCTCTTGTGTGTGTGTTTTAAAAAATAGAATAACCATGCATGTGAACCTGGAGCCTTGGTGCGCTTTCACTGGCTATCAGTTGCATTGATTTGCAGTGTTTACAACTAATTCAACCTATGGAAATCTTTTGAACAGTTTAAAGGCATTAAATATTAAAATTTGCAAAATTCAAACTAAGCGAATGAAAAGTTAAAGACTGTAGAGTTCCCTAACAAGGCAAAGCAAATCAATATTATGAGATTTCTGCTTTAGAAAGAAAACAAAACGCGGGACAACCAAGGAGGAACTTGGTGTCAAATAATTAAGAAGAAAGTATGAACATGTTGAGAATTGAACACAGGACCTTTGGTTGAAACCACACACACCCCTTGCCACTGTACTAGCAAGTGCATCTCACTGCTTCAGAAAGAGAAAGAGAAAATACCATAATGGCAGAAAGCTCGCCCCCTTTGTGAGCTGAAACCATAGTGTCTGCCTTCATTTTCACATTTTTGGCAATCTCTGGTTATGTCACTGGAGTCCCAAGTGAATACCAACTCATCAACACGGATGATTCCATTTTCTATTTCCTTGAAAGTTGAGGGTGCATGGATGCCTGTTAACGCCAAAATTTGGTATGATTCTTTATCAGATTCGGTTAAGGAAAAAATCACAGTCAACTAGCGGGAATTAATCCGGAGGAAGCCGAGTTTGGGAAGGGATCGTGAAGACCACGGAGAGGCAGTTAATATCTTATTTATTAATTAGGCAATGTTAGTATTTTTTCTTTTAGGAAACCTGATCTCGTGTCCGATCGGGTCTTATTAGTGTTTTCCTTCTGTAATTAGGAAATCGTGTGTCGTGTCCAATAAAGACTTGTATCAACTCGGGGTATAAATACGTATGCCCGGGTACCTTGTAAATCATCACACAGATCAATACAATTTCGGCGCATCGCCACCCTTTTTGACGGGTTCTTGCCTCTCGAGCCGGGCTGCATCGGTTAAGTTCGACCTCCTGCGAGAGGGTAAGTCTCGTTACCACGACTATCGTATCGGCTAGGACTTCCTCGGTTAGGTCCGATATTCTAGCCGGTCTACGGTAGTCGGCTTACCACGATGTATCTATTTTATCTACGGCTGCATCAGTTAAGTTTGATCTCTTAGTCCGAGTAGGTATATCACATCACGCGTGCGTAGATTTATCAGCTTACTGGGTGTAATTTATCATCAGTTTGTGCTGCATCGGTTAGGTTCGACCTACTAAACTGCTAACGATAAGTTGTTCCTACTAGGTTGATAGATTTTCACGCAAGGGTCTTATCGGAGTGTATAGCCGATAAGTTATCGTATAGTACATCACGATTGCATTAGAACTATCGGCTAGGTTCTTTTATCATCATCAGTCTGTGCTGCATCGGTTAGGTCCGACCTATTAGACTAGTGTTAATAATTTTATCCTTGTTAAGCCGATGGGTGTCTATGCAATGTTTTATCGGAGTGTCTAGCCGATAAGTTATCTTTTATTAAATAAAGCCGACTGCATTGTTTAATTGTTATTTTGTTTATCTGCACTGTTATCGCAGTCGGCTGGAGGGTAGTCAATTGATTTATTTATTTTGCCTATTTAAGCCATCATCGGCTTCCAATCGATGTATAAGTGCTTTAGTTCATATCGGCAATCGGCCGATGAAACGAGTCCAATTCGGCTTCCAGCCGATTGGCTCACTGGTCTAATATTTCTATTTCCTTGTCAATTGCAGGGTCAAATTGATTGGCACGCCTACGAACCTTGAATTTAGGACCTGCATTGGAGTTAAGCAGATCTCCCAGGCCTTCGTGTGTCTAGTGCATCGAACCAGATCCTCAGCTCGTTCTCGACGCTGCTGGTGATTTTGGGTGTCAACAATGCCTTTACAAACAACTGTGCAGTCTGGCTGAAGAACAGACTTGGATGCATAAGGATGTACCAAATACCACTGGCTTGCATTGTTACTGAGACAAGATATTGGGCCAACTATACCGTACTGATCTCTTGATATGGAATCTCTTGAACAACTTACTAAGCTTGCAGCTTCCAATGTTTGAGGTTTGTACACATCAGTTGATAAATTTGTGGAGATGAGCTTCTGAAGTGGGCAGTGAGGTGTGGAATCTACAAGCGGGATGATGGTCATGGCAGCATGCTTGTAAAATATTGCAGTCACCTTGCAGGAGCTGAGAACTGGGTGATACAGGATGGTGTCCTGTCCAGAACATGATAACTCCATGAGAGGTGTGCCGCACGACAAAGATTGTGATGTAAGGCGGAGTGGGAATCGGACCTTTGGTCCACGTTCGCTGCACCGATTTGGTGAACAACTCTTGAAGTTGAAGAAGCCCACAGCATCCCATGCTGTGGCCGCATAGATGAGAAGAGATAGCTGCAGCACTACAACAAGAAGTTTAGCCATGTTTCTGTACTATTGTTGAAGATTGAAGGCACAAGGAGAAGGCCATGAATGTAACTATAATGAAATTTACTGGGAATTTATGCTGTGCTTGTCATGAACTCACGATAGCAGTGTGCTTGTGGAGGGATCCCAAAGTACAATAGAACTTCTGCGGTCCCATGTTGCCGTTTTTTTTAGTGTGGCTGCACTTCTGTCGTCATCAGAAAATGAAGCCTCACTTCCATGCAACAGTGAACTGTTGTTTTTTTAGATAATGGATAGAAATCCAGCCTCTATATCCACAAGTGGATATATACAGCCACAGTGAACTGTTGTTAGTGTTAAACTTAAACTGTGAATTTGCTGGCAGTGGCTAGAAGCTATTGTTAATCACCCTCTGCAGCACAGCCCCGTGTAGTAAAGATATTGTGAAGTTCTTCAAAGTTAGTTTACTCAAAAACATATCCAATTGTAAAAGAGTTTTCAGAAAACTTTATTCCACACACTGATCTTTCTGAATATTGTGACAGATGATGGGACCAGCTTCAGTCCAAATGTGCATCTCATCTTCACTCCGGAATTCCTGGTGAGGTACTCCAGTTTAATTTGCTCTGTCCAAATTTACCAGACCACATGAATTGAATCCCAAAATTTTCGCTGCTTTCCTGATACTGATGCTCCAGTGGATAAGCTGGAGACATGCTCTCTTTTGTCCCATCCAGGCCCGGTTGTTTCCTTCCTCGAGTCAGTCAATGCCATCACTGCCATCTGCTCTCAGCCATGTAAATGTTACCCAGCTGTGTCCATTTGAAATTGAGATCCTCTGCAGTATTATCCCTATATTGAAAGTCATTGACATGTGGGCCAAGCGTATAGCTAGCTAGCTAGGACAGCAGGCCCCTCTCATATTGTAATAGGCTTGTTTTCATGGGCAGTCCTTCCTGTGAAGCTAGCTACCATGGCTATGGCTGGTGCATTTCGTCGTTCTGCTGCCCTGCAGGCCATGGCTGCCTTCTGTGTGCTTGCACTTCTTGTACCAGATCAGGTTCAGGGGCAAGGCAAGTGCCCGCCTTTCTCCTGTGGCCGTCTTAGCTACGTGTATTCCCCATTCCGTTGGCGAGGCGACCCTGCCGAGTGCGGTGTTCCATCATATGAGCTGACCTGTGCAGACAGCAACTCTGCAATTCAGATCGACAAGGCAACATACTTGGTAACTGACATCAACTACAGTGACCAGTACTTCTGGGTGGTCGATGCAAGCTTGGATTCGGCTAACAACTGCCCTCTTCCTCGGTGGAATCAGCTTCCTTAGTATGAAAAATACAGGCTTGGAGAAGATTCCCACCACAGTGTCCAAGTCCAGTTGGTCCCTGATGTGGATTGGTTTGCTACCTTCGTGAAATGCTCGCGAGAAATGAATAGCAGCAATGCCATGTACAGGCCTGTGGCTTGCCGGAGCAGCAACTCTTCCTTTATCTACGTGATAACTGGCCAGGGATCTTATTTCACTGAGAACCTCGAGCCTTCCTGTGGATATCTGGCAATGACTCCTTTAGCTCTGGGTGGTCTGGAGAAATGGCACACTGCTACTGTGGCTGCGGCACTGGAGGATGTAAGTTATGAAGATGTTGTCAGATCCATGAGGGAAGGATTCGCTGTTCAATTTCCTTTCAGCTCTGGGGGATTCATCGAGTGCGTAATGGGCTTGATTAGGTGGATTGCCTTATTTGGGACTTCAAATAATGAAATTAAACACTCTCGCCTGTCTTCCCTATGCATTCTTGATAGTGAAGTTCACCAATGTCAACTAACCTGTATTTTCAAAATTTGCAGTAACAGCAATGGAGAACAAACAGGCGACCATATCTTCCACATTATTAATTTAATCAAGTCTTTCTTCTCGATATGCGAGCGTTGTGCAGTTCAACTTTCATCCCCTTTCGTTATGTTCGTGACCAGATTAATGTTACGAGCTTTATTGAGTCTAATGGTCTTTTCTGGTACGTCATAATATATCTAAATTTTACTTACGGTTTCCTTTCTCACTGTATGACAGCGTCATGCTCTATCCATTCATACAGCATGTCAAAACAGCAGGCATGAACCTGTTTATTTAGTAGTATGCAGGTCCGTTCTTGTGATGCTGCTGGTGTTGACCATCCCTGCCCTCATGTACTGCAAAACAAGGATGAGAGTTGATGAAGTAGAGAAGTTTTTGCGAATGTAGCAAATGCTGACCTCAACAAGATACGCCTACATAGACATTACTGCCATCACAAGGCATTTCAGAGACAACCTTGGCCAAGGAGGAGGATATGGCTCCTGTTGGAGCAAGACTAGGCGCCACGCCCTCAATTCGATCGACACTTGGAC
This sequence comes from Oryza meyeriana var. granulata, assembly GCA_003991445.1. Classification (NCBI taxonomy): domain Eukaryota; kingdom Viridiplantae; phylum Streptophyta; class Magnoliopsida; order Poales; family Poaceae; genus Oryza; species Oryza meyeriana. Next base: position 21,083 of record RYFJ01003660.1, on the reverse strand, counting down.
AAATACTAACAATCTTGCTTGCCAGGCATAAGGGTAGCAGGAGCCATTCGGTCTTCACAGGAGTCATTCGGTCCACCAGGAGGGGAGAACATTTCGCCAGGATGGAGGCCAAGAACATTTCCTCTTTGAGGAAGGCGAAATATCAGGGTCAAAGACGAGGCTTATGACACATGTCAAGGAAGGAATATTCCCTCACGTGGCTTGGGACCAGTCTGGACCACTCTGGATAGCTGTCCCTAAGGAGACCGTAAAGCTAGTGTGTTATGTCTAAATTGCCCCTAGGGTTAGGGGTCCCTATGGGTATTTTTGTAATCTCATTGTACGGCTCTTGTGCTATAAAAGGCGGGTAAGCCCTATTGTAAAAGACAAAAAATATTTGAGTAAATAGTGCTTTGAGTGCATTTAGTCTCTAGATTGCATTTTGCAGAATAAGTGGGAGAAAACATTTTCTTCGCTTATCCCTATTTCTTGTTTGTGACCGAAGGTCATAACAGTAGTGCCGTTCGTGGAGACGCAAGTCTCTAAGGTGAAAGCTAGGGAGTAGATGCACCCGAGGCCACAAAGAGCGAGGATAGTACCAGCAAGATACGTCGACATATTTCAACAACAACCAAGGTAAATAGTAGATCCCGTCACGGAAGGTGAAATAGAGCCAGAGAGGGAAATCGAGAACGTGGTAGGAGATGGAGTAACGGCAGATGCAGCAGGAGGACATGTGGGAGATGTTAATCATGTGAACGAGGTGGGCCTAGCGGAAATGGTGTAAGCACGAGGGGCTATGATGATAAGTCAGGAACTATTCGAAGAGATGCAGAGGGAATTGCGAAGGTTGCAAAATTTGCAAGATCTAGCTGAGGTAGTAGAAGCTGTGGAGGATATCCCAGAATCATGGCAGAGATCACAGTAAAATGTTGTTCCCCAGCTTTCGAGTCAAAATCCAACACAAACAAATCAACCATTTATTATGAACCAACCTATTTTCATAGATACACCACCCGTTCAGAACCAGCTTGGTTCTACAAATACACCTATCTTGAACCAACCAAGCATAGATGCACCCATCGTAAGCCAACAAAATATCTCGAGTTCCACGCCCATACCGACGGAAGTACCACCCTAGGGCGCTCTGAACACTTCGGCACAAATATGTCTACCAGGTGGACAAACTCCCATGCTCAATACCCCGAGCACAATTCAACCTCCTATTCACACCTCACACAATCAATTCCCTCACTCAACTCCTCGACAAAGTCTGCAACAAAATTTTCTCCACCAAAATCAACCTTTTTCCCAGCAAAATCAACCTTTTCCCCAGCAAAATCAGTCCTTTCCTCACCAAAATCAACATTTTCAACCAATCTTCCAACACCTGCCTCAAAATCAAGTTGCACAAGTAATATTTCAAAACACCCCTAGTCAAAATATGCCTGTTGCCCAACCACAGTTCCAAGGAGCGCGAACGGTGGATGATAAAAGTCCTTTAAGCTCAAACCTGTAGACGACACCTTGGCCAGTGCATTTTAAGCTTTCAAACATAACAAAGTATAAGGGAGATACTAACCCAAACGAATACCTGAGAGTATATGAAATGGCAGTGGAAGCGGCAGGAGGAGATGACACAACCAAGGCAAAAATACTTTCCACAATGTTAGAGGGAGTAGAGTTCTCCTAGTACACCATAATTCCACCGATGTCAATATACTCTTGGGAACACATGAGAGATAAATTTTGATCAGGATTCATCGGAGCTTATGAGGAGCCAAAAGAATATGACGACCTATATGCGGTGCGGCAACTCCCATAAAAACAATAAGAGAATTCATGTTGAGATTTTCTTGAGTCCGCTGCCAAATCAAGCACGTGGATGATGCAATGATAATAGCCGCGGCGAAAAGGGGCTTGCTTAAAGGACCACTAAGATTTGACCTCGCAAGAAACAGGCCAAGCATCGCCAAGGAGTTGTTTGAAAGAATGGAGAGTTTCGCTAGGGGAGAAGAGGATGACTTGAGAATAGAGGCGGAAGCATCAGCAATGCTGGGCAAGAAGTTTTCGAAAGGGAAAGAGAAAAATACATCGACAGAGGAGAATCAGTCAGAGCACAATGCCAAGCCATGGAAGAGATTCAAGCAAGATAACAAGAAGCAGGTGAATTTCATCAAGGAGGAAGAGAGAACTTTTCACCATGGTGGAGAGGGGAGAAGTTTTCACCGTGGTGAGGAAGGGAGAAGTTTTCACCGTGGTGGATGGGGACGTGCACCATAGAGAGGAGGACGTGGAAATGGAAGAGGTCGAGGAAGATTTCCATTTGAATACAAGTTCTGTAGGTGACATGGACATTGTACACACGCTACAAAGAAATGCAAAACAATACAAGACATTTTGGCCGACTAGGCGAAGAAATATGAAAACAAGCAGCAAAACAAAATCCAACCACAGGCACATAATTTGATTGAAGGAGCAGTGTTGAAGGTAGAGGCAATTGATGAAGCTCCCAAGAGGGTAATCAATGCAATCACTGGTAGCTCTTCCCTCGGGATGGAGTCAAAAAGGCAGAGGAAAAGGTATGTCCTACAGGTGAATCATGTCGGCACAAGTCAACAAACAAAACCACCAGCCTACTCGAACACCACAATCTCCTTTGGTCCGGAAGATGCAGAAGGTATCCTTTTCCCACACCAAGACCCACTCGTTATCTCCATTGACATAGTGCAATGTGAGGTCCACTAGGTATTGGTGGACGGTGGAAGCTCTACAGATGTTTTATTCTTTGATGCATTCAAGAAGATGAAGATTCCTATGGTTCCTATGGATAGGTTAACTAAAGCAGGAGTGCCGCTCCAAGGTTTTAGGGGGCAGAAGGTTGATGCCATAGGCAAAATAGCCCTAGAAGTGGTACTCGGAAGTGGAGAAAACACAAGGAATGAAATTGTTGTTTTTGATGTGGTGGATGTGCCCTACCAATACAATGCCATCTTGGGCAGATCAGCAATCAACTTGTTCGAAGTGGTAATACATCATAATTACATATGCATGAAGCTGTCTGGACCACAAGGGTTGATTACCGTTATAGGGAGTCAACTCGCAATAAGGAAGTTCGAACTACAGATGACCCCCCACAGAAGGGAATACACGCGGTGGAGCAAAACCCACGAGATAGTTTCTTCAGAAACCAAAAGCCAGTCCCAGAGGGGAAAACAAGAAAAGTAGTATTGGACCCAAAGAAAGCACAAAGGTGCATAATGATGGGAGAAAATATTTCACCAGAGGTAGAAGAGGAGATTCTGGTGGTCATAAGGGAGAATATGGACATTTTCACCTGGTCTCCAGAGGAATTGGCAAGCGTGGATAGGAGCTTGATAGAGCATAAACTAGCGGTGAAGAAAAATCACAAGCCAAGAAAGCAGAAGTTAAGAAGAATATCGGCGGATAGACAAGCAGCAGCAAAAGTAGAGGTGGAGAAGTTGTTAAAGGCAAATGTCATAAGGGAAGTCATGTATCCCGAGTGGCTAGCTAATCCAGTATTGGTCACGAAAACCAATGGCAAGTGGAGAATGTGTGGATTTCACCGATTTGAACAAGGCGTGCCTGAAGGATGATTTCCCCTGCCAAGGATATATCAACTAGTGGATGCTACAACAGAATGTGCACTTATGAGTTTTCTGGACGCATATTCTGGATATAATCAAGTTTTCCTGGTGCGGGAGGACGAGGAGAAAACTTCATTCATTACACCTTTTGGCACATATTGCTTCATTCGAATGCCATTTGATCTAAAGAACGCTGGGGCAACATTCACCCGGCTCATCTCTAAAGTACTGGCAAGTCAGTTGGGAAGAAATGTAGAAGCGTATGTGGATGACATTGTTGTCAAGAGCATGCAGGAGAAAATTCATGGAACGGATCTGCAGGAAACATTCAACAACCTCCAGAAGTTCTCGGTCAAGCTAAACCCGGAGAAATGTATCTTCGGTGTTCAAGCAGGAAAACTCCTTGGTTTTCTCGTATCCAAGAGGGGAATTGAGACAAATCCAAACAAGATTGATGCCATACAGTAGATGGAACCACTGAGGAATCGAAGGAAAGTCCAAAGGTTAATATGCAGAATGGCGTTGTTGAGTAGATTTCTATCAAAATCAGCAGAAAAAGGTCTCCCATTCTTCAAGACATTGAGAAGTGTAGCAAACTTCCAGTGGATAGCTGAATGCCAAGATGCGTTCGAGAAGTTGAAGACATACCTTTAAGATATGCCAACTCTGGCAAGCCCATAGCCATCACAGATTTTATTACTTTACGTGGCAGCAACTCCGGCTACAGGAAGTGCAGTTTTGGTACAAGAAGAAGGGGAAAAGCAAGTATCAGTGTATTTTGTGTCGGAAGCTCTACAAGGGGCGAAAACGAGATAATCGGAGACAGAGAAGTTAATATACGCCATAGTAATGGCATCAAGGAAGTTGAGGCATTATTTTCTCTCACATGAAATCAAGGTACTGTCATCATACCCGATAGGAGAAGTGTTGGCAAACAAAGAGGTGGCGGGCCAGATCGCAAAATGGGCAATGGAGTTGGTGCCATTCGACCTGAAGTACATGCCAATAACAGTGGTGAAATCGTAGGTATTGGCGGATTTCGTGGCAAAATGGACATCAATAGAAGCGGAGAAAAATGTGAAAGAGTAGAAGCCATTGACTGTATATTCGGACGGGTCATGGAGTGCCACAGGTGCTGACACGGGGGCAATCATCAAGATCCCAATGAAGCAGGTATTAAGATATTCGGTCTGGTTGCTATTCCCAACAACGAACAATGTAGCTGAGTACGAGGGAATACTACTGGCCATGAGAAAAGCCCGAGCATTAGGGGCTCGGAGGTTGATTATTAGGATAGATTCCAAACTTGTGGCAGGACATTTCACCAAAACCTTCAAGACAAAAGATGAAACAATGCAACAGTATTTGAATGAGGTGTGGGAAAATGAGAGACATTTTCTTGGGATAAAGTAAAAGCCATCTTGAGGGGTGAAAACACAGAGACAGATGAGTTGGCAAAGGCAGCCGTAGCAGGACAACCGCTGGAAAACTTATTTTTTGAAGTCCTAGAGACCTCGAGCGCATCAAGAGGGGAAAATGTTTTCAACATCTCACCAGGGGAAATGGACTGGAGAAATCCGTTGATAAAATACTTGGTGAGTGACTAGCTGCTGACAATGAAGTGGAGACAAGGAGAGTGCAATTAATGTCAAGGAAGTATAAGATGATTGATGGGCAGCTATACAAGAGTGAAGTCACATCGCCGTTGCTGAGATGCGTCACCAAGGAGGAAGGAATGAAGATGGTAGTGGACGTCCACGAGGGTTGGTGCGGAGCACATCAAGCGCCTAGGTCTATTGCTTCCAAGGTGATTCGGTAAGGAATATACTGGCCAACGATCATAAAGGACACGGAGAAATATATAAAGACATACAAGGCATGCCAAAAATATGGCCCGATCCCAAGAGCGTGGCCAAAGGAGTTTCAACCCATCCCACAAGCTTGGCCTTTCTACAAGTGGGGAATTGACATAGTTGGTCCATTGCCTAGAGCAAAGGGAGATCTGCGCTTCGTAATTGTGGCAATTGAGTATTTCTCAAGATGGATCGAAGCAGAGCCAGTAGCAAGAATCATATAGGCAGCGGTGCAGAAGTTTATATGAAAGAACATAATATGTCGTTTCGGCATCCCAAAAGAGATTATTTGTGATAATGGGAAACAATTCGAGTCAGGCAAGTTTATGGAGATGTGCCATGGGCTGAACCTCAAGGTAAACTTCGCTTCAGTAGGGCATCTCCAGACAAATGGAGCAGTAGAAAAGGCAAATGGAAAGGTAGTAGAGGCAATAAGGAAAAGACTCGAGAGTTTGCCAAAAGGGAAATGGCCAGAGGATTTGCTCTTAGTGTTATGGGCATTAAGAACAACAGTCGTTCGAGCAACAGGAATGACGCCTTTTCGGCTGGTGTATGGAGATAAGGCGATGACACCAAGTAAGTTAGGAGCTTTTTCTTCGCGAGTTGTTTTCACCCAAAACCAGGGGGAAAGAGAGTTTTCCTTGGACACCCTGGAGGAAGTCAGAGTTGAGATGCTGCACAAGATGGCCGAATATGTGGAGAAAACTAGAGGCGATTACAATAACAAAGTGGGACCAAGGCAACTGAAACCAGGGGATTTGGTCCTCAAGAAGGTGCTGAGCATAGTATCCATGGGAAAACTAGATTTCAAGTGGGAAGGACCATTCATTATCAAGGCACAGATGTGTACTGGCTCTTACAAGTTGGCCGAATTGGATGGCAAGGAGTTAGGGCGCACCTGGAATGCCTTGTCATTGAAGAAATTCTATGTGTAATAGTAAAAAAAATATTGTAATATATGTTCCCGCACCAGATATATGAAACAAAAACATGAAGTAGGATTATTATTCGATAAGGAGGCCAGAACCTGTATAAAAAATGTGTACATGTGTTTGATTATATATTGTGATTATCGAGCGAACGAAAACGCTAACACTCTAGAGCCGGAGTATAAACTACAAACTCGCTATGAGCGAAAACTAGAATTCGCCATGAGCGAAAACTATAAACACTCTGGAGCCGGAGTATAAACTACACTCGCCATGAGCGAAATCTAGAATTCGCCATAAGCGAAAATGAAAATTCACCACGAGCGAAAACTATAGCACTCTGGAGCCGGAGTATAAACTACAAATTCGCCAAAGCGAAAATGAGACTCCACAACGAGCGAAAGCATTAAACCCGGAATATAAGCTACAATATCGCCATGAGCAATAGCGAGAATTCACCACTAGCGAAGCGAGAAATATCTCGACTTCGAGATTACATTTCGCCGCTCCTTTTCGAGGTAATGGGACAGTGAGCTCCGGCCAGCTATGCGGCCTATGCGTCTAAGTTGATTTCCTGTTCGATTTCGATGCAACGAAAACATCTCAACCTCAAGATCACATTTCGCCGCTCCTTTTCGAGGTAAGGGGATGGCGAGCTCCGGCTAGCTACATGGCCTACGCATCAAAGTCGATTTCCTGTTCGATTTCGACGCGACGAAAACATCTCGACCTCGAGATCGCATTTCGCCGCTCCTTTTCGAGGTAAGGGGACGGCGAGCTCCGGCCAACTATGCGGCCTACACGTCTAAGTCGATTTTCTATTCAATTTCGACGTGACGAAATCATTTCGGCTTCGAGATTACATTTTGCTGTCGTCGCTCCTTTTCAAGGTAAGGGGACGGCGAGCTCCGGCCAACTACACGGCCTACGCATCAAAGTCGATTTCCTGTTCGATTTCGACGCGACGAAAACATCTCGATCTCGAGATCGCATTTCGCCGCTCCTTTTTGAGGTAAGGGGATGGCGAGCTCCGGCCAGCTACGCGGCCTACACGTTAAGTCGATTTCCTGTTCGATTTCGACGCAACGAAAACATCTCGACCTCGAGATCGCATTTCGTCGCTCCTTTTCAAGGTAAGGGGACGGCGAGCTTCGGCCAGCTACGCGGCCTATGTGATTAAGTCAATTTCGTGTTCGATTTCGACGCGACAAAACATCGATTTCGACACTACATTTCGCTACTCCTTTTCGGGGTAAGGGGAGGGCGATTGTAAGCGTTTACATTGAAACATTGTCGAACGCAACTCAAATACGAATTTTATTCATGCAAGATTACAACAAGTACAACAGGTTTTCAACCTTGATTGTTGCGCTCGAGGAAGAAATATTTCCCTCAGGCGTAACAAGATAGCGATTATTCCGAATTTTAATTTGTCGACGAGAAGGCTTAAAGTCCTTCCAGAACGTCGAACTATTGGAAAAATGAATGGACCTACGCTGGCGAAAATCTAGAACGAAGTCTCGTAAGCTAGAGCCGACGTGTTTCCTATACCAAGACAGGAATCTATAGGAAAAAATACACGAATCGTCATAATGTACATCACCAATATCTTCATCGGATATATGGGCGTCGTAATAAAGCTTCTCAAACGGTTGGTGGAAAATGTGCTTCAGTGAGAAGTCGAGATCATTTTTCGATCGACCAGCAGTCGATTTATGCCCGAAGTTAACCTGCACCCCCAGTAGCAAACATGAATAGAAAGTACAGGTGGTATCAAAAGAAAACCAGCCAATTTTCACCAGTTAATTACAACCATCAACATAGTTTTCGAATATTCGAACGGGCACAAGTTTTCGAACCAACAAATCATTCGAATTAACAAAAGCTTTCGAGTTAGCGAAGGTTGGGAGTATCACACCTGGGGAGCAGATGGTTCACCCCTAGGGTTGCCTGGCTCACAGCGGGAATCGTTATCGCCCCCACCTTGCGCTTGATCAGCAGTTTGAGCAAGTGTCTCTCGGAGGGAGGAGATGGTATCCTCGTATCCCTGCTTGGACCAATGGAGAGCTTGGTGAACTCTTGCATATGGACGAACTATTTCTCGACAGCTTCGAAATAGAGCTCGATCCGGTAGGAGCCGAGTGAGACTGTCTTTGAGATCTTGCATGTGTTTGCAGCCGATTGAGTACAAGGTGGCGCACAATGCCTCAGCAGAGATTCGAGAACACCTGGAGGCAAAGTGCACCACACCTTGCGAGATTCCAGTAGCGGCGTCGGCAACCCACTCGGTTAGATCGGCGAAGCTACTATCAGAGGCAGGAGGGTTGGGTTCGGTGCCCAAACTTTCGAGTGTGTCTCTGATGATGCAACGGTCCAAAAACAGGTTGGCATGAGACTCTTCAAGAACAGATTGTTGGGTCTCCAGCTATCTTGTCCTTTTCGCATATTTTTTCTTCAGATTCTCTAGCTTGGTTTCTAGAGCACTTTTCTCCTTCAACAGCTTGCTATTGGAAGCAATGGCACGTTGAAGCTCATTAACGGTGTCAGCGGCTTTGTCTCGAGCTTTGTTCAATTCAATCTTGAGCTTTTTTAGGGATTCATTCAGGCTCCTATTTCTGTCTTCAAGGTCATCAATTGTTCGAGAAAGCTTGATCCTATCCTCCTCCAATTTGGTGATCCGATCCCCACTACTTTTCGAACAATTGCAGATATCGTTCAGAGTCTTGGTGACAACAGCTTTTTGCAAGTGGGCGAGTCCAAGCATCTGTAAAAGATAATGATAAGCAAAAAAAACACCTCGTCAAATTACAAGGAAGAAAGGAAGTTCGATTACCTTGGTAGCAGCAACTTCAAGAGCAGATAGGGAGGAGTGCAAATCCGTCTGCTCAATAAACTCCTTGGTTAAATCGGCAAAAAGTAGCAACGGAGCAATAGTGCTGGGAAGTTGACCGACGGAAAACCGGAATTTCAAATCTTCAAGATGAAGACGCATGTCGGAGGTCGAAGATTTGACAAAGTCATTAAAGGTTGGGATCCCCATCCGAGAAGGGCCCTCGTCAACGCATCATCATCGAAATTCAGCAAGGACCTCCATAACCAATGCATCTTCCGGAATAGAGACCTAGGGACCTGCAGGATTGCCGATGTCCCATGGCTCAGCCTCGAGGGTTCTTGTAGCAACCCGGGGCGAAACATTTTCCTCCAGTGGGGAATCAATAATAACCGGCATAGCAGGTTTGGGACCGGTCTCCATCTGAACAGGCACGTCGGGAATTACAACCCGAAGGGGGGAGAGAATGAGGGGAATATCGAAGACATCTTCCCTGTAGTCACTTAGAGGAGCAACTCGAACATGTTTTGCTCGAGAGGGGGTCGAGTCCAAACAAGCCTTCCCCTTGGCAGCACGCAAAATGTCTTCACGACTGGTAGAAAAGGGGGAGATATGTTCATCGGTCCCGTTCGAGCCGTCATTGGATTCGTGGCCCTGATCATCGCCGTCGCTGTCTTCGGGCTCATAGTCGGCAGAGGAAGAAATGACCTGTCATTTTCGACCACTGCCGGGATGGCGATCGCGAGCAATTGGAAATATTCGAGCAAGGATCACTCGACGACAGTCGACAACGTGCGATTTCAGTGGATGCTATTTTGAAACTTCAAGAAGGCTTCATGCTCCGCCGAGCTGTATGGGCCAACGAGCTTCTCAGCATCCCTTTCGGCAACCTCGAGATCGAAACCTGAAGGAAAATTATGATCAAAAACGCAGAAAGAGGATTTACTAGATTTAAGGGGGACAAAAAATTTCTTGCGTCATTGTTTTCCACGATGATGAATGGAGGCAGCGTGGACTCGGAGTTGTTCGGTGTATCGCCGAGTAGAAGTTGCTAGTCCTTGAACAAGGGCCAAATGCCAAGCAGGAGAAATTCTTCGATTAAATCCCTAGCGCTGAATGTGCGGTGAATCTCTTTCAGCTTGGGGCAGCAAGAGATGAAGTCCTTTGAGAGGGATACACTTAGTTTGGATTCGAATTCGGTGACCTTGCCAGTATAATTAAGCACCTTGTACGCCCTGGAGTTTGGATTGGCCTTGATCTTGTGATAAAACCACATTGATTGCCAGTTAGCTCCCCATTTCGAGCGGATGACAGGAATAGGCCAGTAAGCCCCACGGTTGGATCGGGTCAAGAAGTTCATCCCGCCGAAATAGGGATTTCGCTAAGTGTAGTGCCGAATGCTGTGGGAATAAGCGAAATCTTCTCCACGTGGGGCACAACCACAGTTTCGGGCAATCCATTCGAAAACCCCCATGCGAAAGATGGCATTAGGAGCAAGTTGGGGGAGTTCGACTTTGTACAGCTTCAAAATCTCAGAGATCAGATCGCTGCAGGGGAAGTTGAGCCCAGCTTCAAAATAGGCTTGGAAAACTACTGTATAACCCTCATGGTCTGTGGACGGATTGTTTTCCCCTTGAGGAAGTGTGACATCCTGGCCCAATTAGTATTTGGCCTATGTGGCCCATGAATGCTATGTGCACATGAATAGTACCACCTTGCTAGTTGAGCAAGAGTTGAACCAACTTATAAGGCCTTATCCCTCCAACCATAGCACTTCCGGAATAACCCTTTTACACGAAGCGAGGACGAAAGTGTAAGCGGGGTGCTATGTGTAAGTAGGCCCACCCGTCGGATGGGTTGGGCTACGCGGTTCTGGAGGGCAGGCTGTTACAAATGGTATCAGAGCTGACCCTCGCGGTTGCATGTACGGGAGAGTGTGCGTGCATATGGCGCATGACGCATGTGGGCTCTGTGTGAGGCACATGGCATGGCATATGGTGCCGGCACTGGATGTACGGACATGCCCTAAGAGGGGGCGCATTTCTGGACATTTGCCTATATGCCTGTGTGGCTGGCGGGGACGCCCGGTCCTTTGAGGGGGGGTGTGTATGACATCCTGACCCAATTAGTATTTGGCCTATGTGACCCATAAATGCTGTGTGCACATGAATAGTACCACCGTGCTAGTTGAGCAAGAGTTGAAAGGCCTTGTCCCTCCAACCATAGCACTTCCAGGTTAACCCTTTTACACGTCCTTTGAGGGGGGTGTGTATGACATCCTGGCCTAATTAGTATTTGTCCTATGTGACCCATAAATGCTATGTGCACATAAATAGTACCACCTTGCTAGTTGAGCAAGAGTTGAACCAACTTATAAGGCCTTGTCCCTCCAACCATAGCACTTCCAGGTTAAGTGGGGTGCTATGTGTAAGTGGGCCCGTCCGTCAGATGGGTTGGGCTACGCGGTTCGGGAGGGCAGGCCGTTACAGGAAGCAAGACATCTTCTCGACTGAAAATAATACCCTTCGAGATCATATCTCGAAGTATGGTTTCAGTCATGGTGGAGATACCAAGATTTTGATCGTTACTGTCACCATCAGAGTCAACGTGCTTGGACCTCGAGCATTTGCTTGACTTCTTGGAAGACTTAACCATGGCGAAATCACAAGAGGATGAATGAGATGAAAAGCAGAGAACTATGGCAAAATGGAGGAATTTCGAACGGCAAGGAGGTGAAATAGAACAGCGACCAGGAGAGAAGATAGAAAAGCCTTGCCCCCCATCTTTATATAGGGGGCGGGGCGGGAGGGCTAGCGGGCACATCCTGGTGCGGGAACCGAGGTAGCACAACAGCCGAGGCACAATATTAATTAAAAATATGCAAAAAGCACCACGCATTAATAATGAAATGATAACAAAAATTGAAAAATAGATAATAATAATAAAATACATAAACAAACAATAATAATAAGAAGAATAAATAATACATAAAGAAATATATATATATATATATATATATAAATATATATAATATAAGCATGCATGAAGCTAAAAAAAAGTATAACAATGGGCGAATAAGTGCAATATTGAAAGCGAAAACCAAGTTTCGACCGAATCCCCCATCTTTATATAGGGGGTGGGGCGGGAGGGCTAGTGGGCACATCCTGGCGCGGGAACTGAGGTAGCACAACAGCCGAGGCACAATATTAATTAAAAATATGCAAAAAGCACCATTACGCATTAATAATGAAATGATAACAAAAATTGAAAAATAGATAATAATAATAAAATACATAAACAAACAATAATAATAATAAGAATAAATAATACATAAAGAAATATATATATATATATAATAATAATAATAATAATAATATATAAGCATGCATGAAGCTAAAAAAAAGTATAACAATGGGCGAATAAGTGCAATAGTGAAAGCGAAAACCAAGTTTCGATCGAATAGGGGACGGCGAGATCCTGCAAATTCTAAAACACGGCTTCGGCCGAAAAGAGTTTTTACCCTTATCCATGAGGGGCTTGTTGGAGCAAGACCAGGTGCCACACCCCCGATTCAACCGACACTTGGGCAAATACTAACAATCTTACTTATCAGGCACAGAGGTAGCAAGAGCCATTCGGTCCATCAGGACGGGAGAACATTTCGCCAAGATAAAGGCCGAGAACATTTCCCCTTCGAGGGAGGCGAAATATCAGGGTCAAAGACAAGGCTTAGGATGCACAGCTGTCCCTGAGGGGACCGCAAAGCTAGTGTGTTATGTCTAAATTGCCTCTAGGGTTAGCGGTCCCCCATAAGCATTTCTGTAATCTCATTGGACGGCCTCTGGGCTATAAAAGTCAGGCAAGCCCCATTATAAAAGATAGAGAATATTTGAGTAAACAATGCTTTAAATGCATTTAGTCCCCAGATTTCATTTTGCAGGATAAGCGGAAGAAAACATTTCCCCTACTTATCCCTATTGCTTGTTCGTGACCGAAGGTCACGACAGCTCCGTCTACAAAGGTGTGTTACTTCCTGGTGGTATCCAAGTTGCCATCAAGATGCTGAAGGTTGACTCCAATTGTAATGGAGAAGAGTTCATTAGTGAGGCCTCAACCATTGGCAGGATCCACCATGTCAACGTGGTGCAACTCGTGGGGTTCTGCGCTGAAGAAATGAGAAGAGCACTTGTCTACGAGTATATGCCTCGGGGTTCTCTTGACAAGTACATCTTCTCGTCTGAGAAGATTTTCTCCTGGGATAAGCTAAATGAAATCGCATTGGGCATTGCCTGAAGGATCAACTACCTGCATCAGGGGTGTGATATGCAAATTCTACACTTTGACATCAAGCCACACAACATCCTTCTAGACAACAACTTTGTCCCAAAAGTTACTGATTTTGGTCTTGCAAAGCTATACCCAAGGGACAAGAGTTCTATCCAAATGAGCGCAGCACGAGGAACAGTGGGCTACATAGCTCCCGAGATGATCTCTCGGAGTTTTGGTGTCATATCGAGCGAGTCTAACATTTATAGCTTCGGAATGCTACTATTGGAGATGGCCGGGGGAAGAAGGAACGCTGATCCGGATGCAGAGAATTCAAGCCAGGCATACCATCCATCACAAGTGTACCGTCAGCTGACCCGACAAGAAACAGGTGAGATCACCAATGCCATCGATATGCATGAGTTGGAGAAGAAGCTCTGCATCGTTGGATTGTGGTGCATCCAGATGAAGTCTTACGACCGGCCAATGATGAGCGTGGTGATAGAGATGCTTGAAGGTGGTGTTGATTGTCTCCAAGTTCCTCCCAAGTAGGGATGAAAACGGTACGGAATATTTCCGGATTCCGGACAGAATTTCGAAAACGGAACCAGCCGGTTGAATTTTTTTCGGAATTTTTTGGAAACGAAAACGGAAACGGAAATATTTTCTCGGAAACAGAATCGAAAATGATAATAGCAGTTTCCGCCGGAACTCGGAATCGGTCGGAAACTTTTCGAAAAATTTCTCGGAATTTCCGAAGTTAGAAAGGCCCATAGAATATAGTCCATAATACCTCCCCAGCGACCTAGCCCAACCCAATTAAAACCCTAACCCTAGACAGACTAGAGACTAGAGAGTGAGAGAGTGAGAGACAGAGAGACTCTGTCTTGCGCTCCGAGCCGGGCGGCGGCCGGCGGAATTCCCAGATCTTGCGCTCCCGCCGACGCCGCCGTCTTGCGCCCCCGCGCGGCCGCGCCCCCGCCGTTTTCCGCCCCTGCGCGACCACGCCCCGCCGCCCCGCCACATCCTCGCCGTCCTCTCCTCTCCTCACCCCCGCCGTCTCGCGCCCTCGCCGTTTTGCGCGCCCTGCGCGACCGCGCCCACCGCCCCGCCACATCCTCGCCGTCCTCTCCTCGCGCCGTCTCGCGCCGTCCTCTCCTCTCCTCGCCCCCGCCGTCTCGTGCCCCCACGCCCCCACCGTCTCGCGCCCCCGCCGTCTCGTGCCGCTGCGCCCCCGCTGTCTCGTGCCGTCGCCGTCTCGCGCCGTCGCTTCCCCGCCGTCTCGCACCGTCGCCGTCTCGCACCGCCTCGTCCCCGCCGTCTCGCTCTTGCGTCGTCCTCTCCTCTCCTCGCCCCTACCGTCTCTTGCCGTCTCGGAACCACCAACACCGACGCCGTCGACGGTTCAAGCTGCACTAGCGACTCTTACCGCCACCGACGCCGACGCCACTTAACATAGACTTCATATAATTATGTTTTATGATGAATTGTTGACCGTTGAGACTTAAGAATTGGACTTTGACAAAGTTTGAAGCTTAGTTTGAGGGGTTTTTGTATTCCAATAAATTTTCGTTACCGTGTCCGCGCCGGTTCGTTTTCGCTCCGTTTTCGGTTTCGATAATATTCGTTTTCGTTTTTGTTTCCGGGGTTTCCGATTTCGATTCCGATTCCGAAAAAAAATATGAAAACGAAAACAATAAAGGTTGTTTCCGTCCGTTTCCGTACCGTTTTCATCCCTACTCCCAGGCCATTCTTCTGTGACAATGACCACATCCCTGCAGTGGAGTCGTTCCATCTGTCCTCCGAGGTGGAGCTGGCTGCAATCTCGTCGGAGGAGGACAAGAGTATCAGTGAATTGAATTAGCTAGCATGTTTCGCAGGTTGTGCTGAAGCTTGTGGTGATTATATCGTAGACTCAGATGCAGTTTCTATATACCTGTTGCCTAGATAATTTACGGAAAGACTATGATAGGACGTCCGATAATTATAAATTATCGAATAGTGTTACATTTCATCTGTAAAAATGTTTTAGATATTTCACTGTTCGATGAAAAATGTTTTAACAAAATTTTTTCATATATTTGAAATAGTGAATTGTAATGGTTGAAATATATATTTTTCTTTTTTTAAAATATTTAATTACAACGGATACAACAGTGTAATTAAATCGTAAATCAAATAAATAGTTTAGAAAAAAAGATCATTTAAAACTTAATAAAATATTGTTTGCATGTATATATGTATGTAAGTGAGGGTGCTACTGCTGTCTACGCTGGCCTGGCGTCCGATGCCATCCGGCGCGAAGCATTCTAGATAATTTGCAGTAGGGACATTGACTCAGCTGTTCTTAACCTTGAGATTTGATATTCTGGTTATTATTATGGGCCGTTTGACCGTGTCAGCTTTGTGAAGGGATATCAGTCAACTGCATAGAGGGACCACCAGGACAGAGCAACCAGATCCCTCGTGGGCCAGATGCAGCGTGCCTGGCTTAAAAAGGCTTTTGTGCGGAGGAACGGGAACGCGCTGGGCTGAGCGGAGTTTGGCCGGAACGGGACTGAGAGGAACTTGTGGGCCGGATTGGCTTCGATTCCTAGGAAAGTGACGGGCTTATATGGGCCATCAAAAAAGGCCTTAATTAGTAATGGCCCAGTCCAACCTGTGTCCTAGCAGTAGCATTCATCCCCTTCCCCTTCCCGTCGTTCTGCGAGCCGGCCTCCGCCGCCGCCGTTTCGTCCCGGTATATGCGCCCTCGACCTAATTTATCTTTGTCTTGTCCTCAATGGCGCCGCTGACGGCAGCGACCGGTCGAATCTCTACCAGGCCCGAAGCTCCCGCTTTCTAGGCCGTCGGGAACCTCGTGCGGAAGCTCGCTGCCTTGGTAACCCCTTCGTTCTGTTCTGCTACTTTTGTTGTTTTCTCTTCTAAATTATGCAGTACCGGGAGAAAACATGTGACTATTATTTGCTTGTCCTGCAGAAATGCTCATGTCGGGATGGGATGGGTAAGAAAGTGCAGCACCGTATTGTGGTGTTCAGCGGGGACGATTAGTGGACGGGTGGCAATGACAGAATAAGGTAATTAAGTTCTCGACTATCAACTATTATTACATTGCAAATAAAATCCATCTAGATATGTTGCTAGCTATCAGCATTACATGAGTACAAGGTGATATATCATATACCCGATTGCCCAATTTAGTTTAATAACCCAACACTGTCCGCACATGCTTCAGTGCACTAAGAACTATTGTTCAATACGTGGATTAAGCATAACTCTCACTCAGGCACCAAACCATGGTGATGTGTTCTCCATGGTCTACATCACAAGTTGATTTTGAGACGAAATAAAGGGCTTAGGGGGCACCTGCAGATTTTGCAACCTCCCCGTTAACATGTTTACCACCTTTGTCATCGAGGGCCTGTTTTTTGGGTTCAACTGAATGCACCATAGCGCTACAATGGCTAGCTGTCTCACCATTTCTTCTGCCTTGTGTTGCCTCCGTGGTAAGAACAGATCCTGCCCATTGATACTCTCTCTATATCGCACTCAGGAAAGTAGAACTCATTTTGGTCCTCAATGGTTGGGTCTGAGTTCCTCCTCCCACTCACCATTTCTAACACCAGCATTCCGAAACTGTAGACATCTGACTTATATGAAATTGCTCCAAAATTACGAGAATATAGTTCTGGTGCAATATATCCCATTGTGCCTCTTGCTGCAGTCAATGTGACAATGCTTTGATCTCTTGCGCACAGTTTTGCAAGTCCAAAGTCTGAAATCTTTGGATTGAAGCTGTAGTCCAACAGTATGTTGTGAGGCTTGATGTCAAAATGAAGAATGCGCTGATTGCACCCTTGGTGCAGGTACTCCATTCCTCGGGCGATGCCTAAAGCAATATCTAGCATTTTCTCCGGTACTAGGGATTCTCTTGAAATAGTAGCACCATGTGGGAATATATATTTCTCCAACGATTCGTTGGGCATGAATTCATATATTAAAGCATGTCGTGTTCCTTCAGAGCAAAAGCCTAGGAGGCGGACGATGTTTGCATGGTGTATTCTCCCAATGGTTGCGACTTCATTGATGAACTCTTGTCCCTCTCCTACAGAGTTTTCTAGCATCTTGACAGCTACAGGAACTCCATTCGGCAGCTCACCTTTATATACAGTTCCAAATGCACCATGGCCTAATTTGTCTTTAAACCGTCTCGCTATCTTCTTAACTTCGGAGAATGTGTACCTTGTTGGTTTTGATGTGCCATATGTCTTGAGAAACATTTCAACTTTCAAATGTATCTCTTTGTCGTACCTTGACTTCAAGGAGATGTAGAGTGCAGTGGCCACAATTAATGAAGAACTATAAATGTGCCTACAGATGATGTTGCTGAGTAAAAAGAGATTTCAATTAGCTAGTTGCACTTGGAGAAAAGGCAATGATTCAGTGGAATGAGCATTTCAGGCAGAATGAAAAAAAATGATTTAGTTGCTTACCTGCAATGATTGTGACACGCGAACCTGCACATAGGAAGAAAGGTTATTGGTTATTACATGATTTATGGATGAAATATATAGGAAAAGACCTATATTTTTTGTTAGAAATAATTAATTCCTGACTGTTAGATGGCTTATTGATATGGATAGCCATATAGAAATAGGTTAGGCAGGGTTCCTATCTTAACCATACAAGGAAAACGTTTTTATCTACACTATATAGGAGGACGAAACTACCCAACTCAATAATCTTACAGATCATCGCAGGAAATATGCATGTGCACAACTTTCCAACCAACGTTGTGTTACATGGATATGTTCTGGTTTCTACTCTATTAACACTGTGGAAACTTGTTGTTAATGCTTTAAATTATGCTGGTACATTCTTGATTCCTTGATGGGTGTAACTTTCTAACAATCAGAACTATGCCATTTGCATCTAACTATAATGTTCAAGTAGCTATTACAGTTTTCCAAACTACTCACTTCCAAATATAGCTACCTTTAAATTGTGTCCCAAAATATAGCTATCTTCACACCTACTCACTCATCTCAACCAATCACAATCATCTCTCATTTAATTTATCCACCTATTTTTCCATCTCAACCGATCACAAGCATCCCTAATTTTATTTTAGCCTTCTCCTTAATACCCATACCCAACATTAAAAGTCCTTATATTTTGGGACGGAGGGAGTAGTAAATTTGAACCAGATGATTTAATTTAATGTTCTAAGTTAATACCAATGTCTAGAATAATACAAATAAAGCTTGCACTTCAAATCTAAGCTATCTACTAAATGTGCTACCATTGCTTTTAGAGCAATTTTACAGTCCTTGAGGAGGTACCAAGAGATGCCACATTTTCTAGTATAAATTTGATACCTCTCGTACTTAAGGTATAGGGAGGTACCAATTTTACGCTAGAATTTTGGTACCTCTCAAGTACTCTAAAATTTCTCTTGCTTTTAACCTTTTCTGTGAGAATTTTATAAAACAAATATTGGTTTTCATAATGATCAGACATTATCATCTGTTGATGAAATTTTCTGTGAGAAAAATCACAGATTTGAACCTCGACCAGAATGTCCGTCCAAGCTAGCTTTGGCTGATTCACAGTTTGCTAGATAGTTTGACTATTTGGGGAATTCCAGGTGAGTCTGAAAACCGAATACTGGAGAAATAGGAGATGTAATGACAGAGAAATGAATTCCAAAAATAAAACAAGTTACCATAATGAGATTGATTTCTGCTTGAGAAGAGACATACTATGATGCTGGCAGAATGCTTGATCCCTTTGAGAGCTAAGCCACAGCGTCGGCTTCATGTTCCCCCCACATTGTTGGCGAATACTAGTAATGTATTTACTTGAGTACCGAAGTGAATACAGTCTCACCCGTGCTGATGACTCTTTTTTGCTGTTTCGGTGAAGATTGTGTTGTCAAAGTTTGGACCATTTTTATCGTAACTGTAGGGCATTGGGATGTCTTTAGAAACAATTGTGCAGCCCAATGGAAGAATAGACATGTCTGCATAGGGATTGCCAAATACCATAACTGCTCTGCTTGTAGGGCTGAGGCAAGAGTTGGCCAACTATACTTTTGTATTGGTTGACTATGGAATCTTCTTGACAGCCTCACTAGACTTTGCAAGGCTTTTCACATATGAGTTGTAAACTGCGGTGATCTGATTACTGATATGAGCTCTGAATGGGCAGTGAGGGAGGAATCTACAAGCGGATGGCGTTATGATAACATGCCTTATATATCATAGTCACTTCAGGAACAAAGACCTGGATACGGTGATCCAGGAGGTTCTGCCAGACATCGATAATTCCATGCCAGGTGCGCCGCTGTGATAGGTTGTGTCAAAGCCGAACGGAACCTGATCTCTGGTCCATGTTGCTGACCGTCTGTGCATGAACAACGTCTTGAAGAAGTCTTCATCATCCCATGCTGTGGCGACATAGACTTATAGTTTAGAAGAGAGAGTAGGCTATCATGAGACAATTTTGGCAAGTCCAGCCTGCCTGAGCAGATGAAGATACAAGATGTGCCTTAGAAATACACCTGAGTTGCTACCTCTGGTGAGATTGAATGCTGTGACCTGTCATGGTAAGGTTGTCGTGATACCGCGTGAATGATTTTTTTATTTTTAAGCTTTGTTTTTGTGAGGACTATTTTAAAGATTTGTTGATGGAAGGGTAAGTAGCAGTTGCAGCCGTCCATGGAACTTTCAGTGCTGCATTTAGGGACTTGCCTTATTTGAGTCACTGAATTAGAATAAGATTATTGATTTTATGTGATGCTATCTGAGGGTACAAAAGAATAAATTAACTCCTACAAAGTTAAAAATTTTGTTCTGAAAGTATTCCAAGGAAATTTTACATAGCAATTTTTTGCATGAAAGCGCATATTTAGAACTTGCGAAAGCACTGTAAATGGAAACATCCAAATTGAAATTATAAAAGAATAGGATTTTTGAGTCATAATCAATTGTTATAGTCCACAGTCTCGGCATAAAAACTTCTATTGACTAACGCGGGACAACCGCCCAATAGGACTAGCCGAATGTACCCTGCCCCTTCCACTTCTGTCTCATCAAAACTTATTCTTTGCGCGGCACTAATCTCAGGTGACATGGAGCCAACTTGTAATCCAAACCTGTCATGGGAGATTCTGTGCGTTCGTCGTTGTCATGCACTGCGAGTACATCTCTATTGTGTGTGCTGGCAGTTCTCGATCCAGTCCGCGGGCAGCGGCATCATCGGACGCTGCCTCCTTTACTGTGCGGCCTTGAGCAACGTACAGTATCTTTTCGCCGGCGAGGCACCCACTGAGCGGCCGTTCAATCCTACGAGTGTCTTGTGCCAACGACGGGCTGCGATTCAGTCGACAATGGAACATTAACTTTGTGGATGACATCGACTATACGTTCTACCTTCTGGGTTGTCGAGCCAACTCTTGCACCACTACAACTGCCTCTTCCTCGTGGAATGCATTCTATTAGAAATCTATTGCATTCCGCTGAAAGAATACCACCAGCATGCAGTCGAATGGAGCCTGCTCGATTGTTCTGTCTTCTGAGCTGTTCGCAGGAATAAAGAACATTTATGTACTTCTCCC